>JAFVLL020028866.1:0-20825 GCA_021397915.2 Tor tambroides | reverse complement strand
AATATAATGTTTAATGCACTTCATGTTGTAAATTACAATGAATGGAACAAGTTTTACATCATTATGGTACAATGCTATTTAAATCAATGTGATAAGTTAAATCAAAAGTAATCTAAAAGTAATCTGATTATATTACCTAAAATGTGTAATGTAACGGATTACGTTACTGACTACATTTTTTGTCATGTAATCTGGAATCAGTAACGGATTACAATTTGTAAGTAATCTACCCAGCTCTGTATATATATATATATATATATATATATGCGCTGATAAATCACATCCCTACTAGTGCTGGGTAACGATTAATCGCATCCAAAATAAAAGTATATATAAATACACACGCATGCATGTATATATTTAAGAAAAAATTTTTATGTTTATATATTTATATATACATAATAAATATACACAGTATACACGCATATATTAAATAAACAAAAACTTTTATTTTGGATGCGATTAATCGTGATTAATCATTGCCTAGTGCTAATCACTACATTTTTTTTTCCCTCCATTAAATAACCTGTTTACTTACATATGTAAGTACAGTATGTTTCATGTTCTTATGACGCAACAGAACATGAGGAATTTTACTGCCATGAATAATGTTACAAATGTATTATAGTAACAGATAGAGTACTAAATTTCAATCATTTTGTTTTGTCTCCTCAGTCCCAGAGGATGGTCCAGCTTCCATGTTGCCAGGTCGACTCCCCTTAGCACTGGCTCTCGGGCATCAGCAGCAGCTGGCACGCGCCGCCACCCTGGAGCAGCTGAGGGAGAGGCTGGAGACCGGCATGGGCGCCGGAGCGGTGAACGCTGGGGCCGCTGTGCTGGAGGGGCCCGAAAGAAAGATGGCTCGTCTGGCGGAGGAGCAGCAGAGGCTACTGCAGCAGGCTTTCCAACAAAACCTGCTGGCCATGGCATCACAGGTGAACCCCGCCAACCTGCGGATGAACAATACCACCAACACCCGCGGTGAGTACTGTGACGTTTTTATCCAAAACTAGTACAGTGACTTAGAAAGTGAGACGTGTGTCATTGACATTTGGATTATGTTTTCAGAGGAGAAACAGGACCTGTCTCTCAGCATTTCTTCTAATGGCTCTGCTAGCATTACTGTGTCTGTGGAGGTCAATGGGATTATTTACTCAGGTGTGTGTTATTGTATTGTGCACGTGTGGGATTGTCCAATATTGTCTAACGTACTTAACCTCAGGTTACTCCAAGACCCCCTTTCCATTTCTTTGAAACCATTCTATTCTTAAAGGAAAAACTCTGTATCAACCTCTTAAAACCTGTCAGGCTTCTGAAAAAAATCCTTTTTATTCCAAGAAAAAATAAATCTTAAGATACAAGCATACTCTGTTTACAAATGAAATATTTCAACACTGGTTAACTTAATTTATTTTAATTCATTTGTTCATATTTATTTATTTTGCCCTGTGTTCATTTCGATGACCCAAAGTATTTGTGAACAGCCCAGAACACACATACGATAAGCCTAAAAGTATTCTAAATCATAAAAGTATGATATTGTAATACTAATATTATAATAATAATGCTAATAAATACAAATGCTAATAAAAGAGATTTTTGGATTTTGGAAAACCTTTTAGATTTAAGTGAAAGGCTGTCCTAAATTTTAGGGGTTTTATTGCATTTTTCCCGGTTACATTTCTGTTCTAGTTTTCTAATCTAGCTACTTAACCTGGCATTGTACATTATGAATATTGTTTGCTCTGTGAGGGATTTTTCCCAAAAGTTTGTCTTTTTTTTTTTTTTTTTTTTTTTTTTTTTTTTTAATGCTTTTGAAAAATCTTGGGCTTCAGTTCTCAAAAAAAAAAACATAAAATGTTATATTGTGGGATATAACTTTTAAAATAACTGTTTTCCATGTTAATATATTTTAAAACGTAATTTATTCTTATGAGGGCAAGCTGAATTTTCAGCATCATTAGTGTCACATGATCCTCCAGAAATTGTTCTAATTTGCTGCTGAAAACATGATATTGATGTAGAAAACAAAAGTTGTACTGCTTAATATTTTTGTGGAACCATGATAAAAATGTTTTCAAGATTCTTTTGACATTCTAAAAAAAATTTTGTAACATTTATAGTCATTTGAATACTTTTATTCAGGAAGTTCTTGAAATTAAAAAAAAAAAAAAAAACTTTAGAAAAATAGTGCATAATGAAGAAATATTTGAGTGTGAAGTAAATGAATGATTTTTTTTTAATACCATTTACAGGATCCTTATTTGCTCAGAAGTCTGGAGCTGTTCCCACTGCTGTCACAGCTGTGTTCCCAGGCCAGACCTCCACCCTCAGTCCCAGTATCCCCTCTTCCTCCTCCTCTTCCTCCTCGAAGGGACTTGACTCTGTGGAGCCGGCCACAAGAGTGTCACCCTAACGGTCCAACACAAACTACAGTCTTTCCTCTAGAGGCGACACAGCAAATCACCGTCTGCCTCCCGCACAAACCACAGCTGTGTTTTCCTTCCAGTGAAGGGAGGACCACACACATACACTTTTACAAACTCATCAGCTGTTAAAGCTCATCACGGACCCCACCTGCTCTTTTCTACAAGATGTTTCTCAGGACTGAGAAGGTTTTTAGAGATGTTTGATTCAACAGAATACCTCAGCTGTCTTAATCTCAGTGCTATCGTGAGTGTAAACACTTCGGTGATCGTGTAATCATGCCTTTCCGCACCCACAGTCATTCACTCACAGAGATCTGCGAAGCAATCGTGGCATGATCAAATCTACTTCTGCCAAAGTCACATTTGTGAGGTTGTGGTTGACATTTTTTTGCTGTCTATTAATTCTCTTATTTAAAGTTTGCTGAATTTACCTCATCTGAATTTAAAAGACTCAGGATCGATCATGATACTGCTGTGTTGCTCTTTGTCTAATTTGATGGATTTCAAAACATGCTACAATCCCCATCAAGTGTTTCGAAGTTAGTTTGGTAAGAAAAGGGTCACATATTTTTTTTTTTTTTTTTTTTTTCCTTTTTTAAAAATTATTTACTTGATTTTATTGTTTTCTATTTCTGTTGTTTTTTAGCTTCTAGATACAGAAATATTAATATGATTTGAAAAGAGTTTCGAGTTTGAATCTGCATTTTACACAGCTGAGAGGTTTTTTGTTCTTATTTAGACATATTTACAGGCAACAGTTTGGTTGAAAGATTTTTCTCTACCTCAGACACAAGACAATGTATGATTGAAAAGAAATGATGTGGACACACGGTTTGTGTCGCACATGTCAATCATTTCTGTGCGTTGGACGATCATGTACAGGCTCGTAAATATATGGGCCTCGATTAATGTACTATTCTTCTGCTCTGCTGCGCATACAAGTTCTTGAAATCAAACCAGGTCATGGAAAAGCAGGATAACATTCAAATCAAAGGAAGATTGGATGTTTTTTTATTTTTATTTTGTATTTTTAGATGTTGAACTTCAGACCTCATGTATCTTTCCATATTGGAAAGCGGGTTTCTCAGGAATTTCTTTATTTTTTTCTTCATAAATTTTTAACTTCAGAACCTAGACGCAGTCTCGCTCCTGAAACGAATGACATTAGATTTAACTCGGTCAGTGTGGGACTGAAATAGCTACCTCAGTCAGGATTTACCTCGGATGTAGTTCAACTGCCTGCAGTACGTCACTGAAGTACTAATGCAAAAAGTCTCTCAGGTAATGAACTAGCAAAATACCTCAGTGAAAGGCAGAACAACGTTAATACGGCAGCGCGAGATGAGATTATTGTATGAAAAGTTAGATGCAGTATCTCATATCCATGAAGTATTGATTATCGCATAAACTGTCTTCCAATACACTTCCAGTAGCAATCGAGGCTTGTGGGCTGGTTATGTTCACATACTCGTGCTGATTTAACCTCGTCAACAATTATCTTTACATTTTAGCCGTTTAGCATCCTGCATTTACTTGACCCTGGGACCTGCTGGGATACAGACACTTTGAGTTTCTTTTGTTTTAATTTCTATATTCTTCAGATAACGGCATAGCTGAAAACCAAAGAGCATGTGTTTGTTATCCTCTTTGATGACCTCACTGTATAGACACATGCAACTTTACGCAATGAAATTAAAGTCTGATCTGATGCAAGATGTTCTTCGTTTTGTGATTTTCTTAGTCTGTGCAAAATATTTTGACTTAACTGTGAAGTTTATTGCATTCCTTCATCATAGTCGTATTTGTTTTATTGTTTTTTTTAAATGTAAAAGTCACAATTACCCCAATTTTTAGTTATGCAGTGTTCGTATATAAAATATGCAAATAAATACAATTAAAATTAAAAGTTTAAATTTAAATAAAATATTTTATTTTTGAGGGGCTTGAAATGTAACACCTTGGTCACTGTGGGTGGTTTTGCCAAGGTTATTATAGTGAACAAAAACTGAAACTTGTAATTGAAATCAAATACATATTGCCACACATTCTGCTAAAATAACTAAAACTTAAAATTAAAAACAGACATTAAAAAGCAAAATAAAAAAAATAAAATATATAAACTACCTCAATAGTTAATAAAAATGATACTAAAGCATTTTGAAATCAATTTTGAGGAAAAATGCAGTTCATGTCTTAAAACACCAAGAGGCAGTACATCAATCATTTGCTTTTGAAATCAGGAGGTTATGTCCACACCTCTACCTAAATGAATATGATTTTGTAAATCTGCCTTCATAATCCCTATTAAAGTCTTTGATGAGATCGATGAGTGAAGTGCATGTAATAATGAACTGCATATTTACTTCTGTATCTGCTTAAAACAGCATTTCATATTAACAGACTAGAGATTTTGATTACGTGCAGAACTCGCAGTGGATGTGACAGATGCTGTTTTGTGGGGGTGGTGGGATGGGATTGTTCTGTTGATGCCCTTTTAATAGGCACAGTGTGGGACACATGGCATAGTTGTCCTTAACCCGTTAACAATACAGTGTCTCTTCTCGCCATTTCTGGCATGTCCCGCCCTTGTCCTGAGCAGGACCACCCTCTAAACTCATCTCAGTCTCTCACCAAGGGAGTCAGTGGAGAGGATTACTACCCTGGATATAATCAAAAGACAGATGTAGGGGAGGAAAGACCACAAGAGGAGAATCAATGGGATTTTGTTTAGACTGAATGACAATTTGGATTTTAATCACATGTAAAATTTCTTCGGACAACTTGATGGATGGTATTATACAGCTGGTCTTGTTGCTTTACCTTGGGAAACTGGTGAGAAAGCACCCAAGTGTCCAGTAGAACATTTGAAAGAAACCAGTTGTTCAACCCTAGAGATGGATACAGATGAGAGATCCTGCTTTGATTAGTGGACTTCACAGTTCTGAAGTTACCTCTTTGGAAATACATGATGTTACTTCAGAAGGTGAAGATGAAGTGAGAGCTGTGGTGTTCCTTGTTTATCATGCCTATTGAGGAGGAGGAGAACTCTGGGCAACCTGTGTGGCAGTCCGTCCTGCTGTTTGGCTGTAAGGGAATGATCGAGGGAATCATCGTCCTCTTGTTTCTCTGGCTGCTGGTGCAGGTGCTCTTCACAAAGCAGCATGAAGGTATGGTAGACCTAACGTACAAGCACACTTGGGATGTGTTTGTCAAGCAAGTAGTAGACAAGTTGTCCATTCAGTCTGAGACAGTCTGAAATTTCAGATTTAAATTCTGTTACTGAACACAGATTATGCAGATTAAATTGTTTCCTTTGTTTGCGGATTACGACTTAACAGTTGTTCCGACATTTGGAATGATAGTTACAGATTAAAATGTTGTCCTAACCCTCCTCTGTCTCTTCAGTCCACTTGCAGATTCTGCTGAGTGTGGGCTTGGTGGTCCTGCTTTTTTCCCTTATCCTGGGCTGCATCATTTGTTGGTTAAAGACCAGACACAAACCACCTGAAGACAAAAAGGCTGTGAGGACACCCCCTCCTCCTGATTCTGTGGATTACGTGACTGTGGCATCGAGTCCTGTCCCCTTAACTGGAACCACAATTACCAAATTGCAGTACAAGGAGCTGGAAGGAGAGGTTCAAGACTATCCATCTGCTTTCGAGAGCTCTACACCATCAGATGAAGAGTTGACTGCAGTCTCTGAGGTTAACAAGTCATGCTTCCAAATGAGACGACTCAGTTCTCCAACAGTTCTCTCCTCTTCTCTATACAAGCCCATGGCCAGTGGCCGCTCCTCTCTCCCCTCTTTCCCAAGACTTAGTCTTCTCACAAAGACCCGGAAGGTTCTGGAACGGCACTGCACTGTGGCTGGAGATAGTTACTCATTTAGCGAACACAGAAGGCTCACTATTCCCAACCCACGATCACCCTGTGCCCTTTCTCCACTTCAAACCCAAGGTCTACTACAGGACGAACCGTTATTTCCTAACTATGGTTCAAATTCTTGCAGTGAGACCTTAGATCCCTTCTTGCACTTTACCCTGACGTTCTCTTCAACACAGAACACACTCACTGTATCCTTAGTGGGTATAACCGGTGCAGTCCATCGTCTAGAAGACGTAACTGTCCAGGCCAAGCTGCCCCCACTTTCCCCTGGACCTCAGAATATATCTGCCCAGGATTACAACCTTAGCTCTGGACTCTATAAAAAGAACTTGGTGATCAATGTCGGATCTCTAGATGGGCTTAAGAGTTGCATGCTCAGACTGGCCATCTTCATGCAGGATAATCCAAGGACATCTCTGTTTGAGGAGTTGGAAGTTTGCTGCGGTAGTCTGGACTGGACACCAGACAGGCCTGTAAACTGTGTTAGAGAACTAAGGCAAGTCGTGGACAAGTCCAAGAACGAGACTAGACTGTCTTACACATAAACCCAGACATCTCAAAAATCTACACCTCATGTTCTCTTTCAAAGGACAAGAGTGGCTCATCTTTTATTCACTATGCTCAACTTTAATTGGATATGAACATTGATGTCCCTTTCAGGAATTTGACCTCCCAATAATCAAAAGGTCTTTGGTCAGCTCTTCATCTTGTTGCAGTACCAGACTCTGGTCCATTGGCTTAAAGTCCTCATCCTGAAAGCAGACAGTCTTACCAACCAGACTCCAGGTGAGATTACAACACACTGTTCTCACCCTCTTCCAAATGGTACCCTTGGCCTATTATAAGTTGGACTGCTAACTGTACAGGTTTATAGATATTGACCACTCTGAAGTCCAGAACAGCGGACCTCTCAAAAGGGGCTTTGGGAGCACTCAAAAGCACCATTTTAAACCTTAAAACAGCGGTCATCAACTTCAACTCTGGAGAGCCAGAGTTTAGCTCTAACTTTAACCAAACACCCCCAAACAAGTTAATCAAAGTGTTGAGAACTACTAGCAGGTCTTTAGTGTCCTGGTTAGTTCACCGGAAGGATTACATTGGTGCCATGACCCGGATGGGAGTGAGGTTTAGCCCAGCTGGTAAAAGCTGTGGAGGTAAACCTCACTCCCCTGATCCCAAGCGGTATGCTTGTTAGTGCAACCACTTCGGTTCGAGTCCCGGTATGGGTGTGGGGCAGTTAGGATGGAGGGGTAAACTCCTGCAGAGTTTAACTCCAACCACAATCAAACTCACCTAAACCACTTAATCAAGGTGTTCAGGATTACTTGAAAATAACAGACAGGTGTGTTGGAACTGAAGTCTGCAGGAGCTGGATTGGTTACCCCCGCCCTGACTCACAGACATCTGTCCCAAATGGGGACAAAACCATTTTATTATTTAGAGGGGTGCTCACAAGCTAGAATATACCATCAGTGTGCCCCTTCTCCAAGGCCATACTGGTCTGGACTTCGCAGTAGACTTCTGCCTGTCATTTTTTTGTGAATCACCCAAATGTGGACTTGGAGGAGGAGAAATGAGGGTGGTATTTGGGACAGAGCCATTAATAGGCAATGTTTCATTTTTGAGGGGCTAAAAAAGATGATGAGGTGAGCACATGTGCATTTGATGACTTGATAGAGGTGGCATGAATCTATTGCATGATTGGAAATGACATGGAAATGTTATCATTAGACAAGATGGATGAAGAGAGGCTAAATGAAAGGCTAAGAGTTCTGAAAAATTCCCTTTTCATGTTATTAAAAATATCCAACATACTGAACAAATGTGGACAGACTTCATAAGCAAATAATTCACATTCATAGTTACTCTCCATCACATAAAACACACTACATTCCTCTTCAAGTCTTAAATTCTGCATTAACCAAATTTCTCACAAAAAGTTACACGAAGCTTAAAATGTCAAGAGGTGCCATATTGTCCACATACAATGCAAAATAGTTCCCAGAAAACCCTTTAATGTCCTGAGAGTGCAGGAAAGCATATTGCACCACAAATCCCTCCTATCAGATGAATGAATACATTTGTCATAATATGACAGCACGTCTGCTATATGCATACGGCAGGTCCAGCTTACATTATTATGTCAATGCAAGAGGATTTATCCATCATAAACTAAGCCTAAATGTTTGCTTTTAATGTTCAGGATTAAACGCTTGTCTTACGAGAGCCAAGATCCAGAGGCGATCAGCCTATTTTAATGACATTGTAGTTTAATCCCCCTCCCTCTTCAATCCTCCAGACAGCAGTCCGATCCCTTTCATTATAGACCTCAGTAATGGGAGGTCACGGCCATGAGGTCATTTACTTCTACAGCATTCATCTCCATAGGTAACACATGAAATCCCATGGTGTTACATGTGTTGTACTACTGCATATCAACACTGATTTTAATTTTGATCTAAGTATAGAGAATCATGGATATGTACATGTTTTAATAGACTACATGTGGCCATAATGGTCTGGGGATTTGTTTATTTGTAATGCATATTTTATTGAAAATGTCATTTTTTTTTGGCAGAGATGCATTTCCTCAATGCCACTGGGCAGGTTCTTGTTGGTTTGGAGGCCAATGAAGAGAGATAGATTCACTGTGTAGCACAAGTCAAGCAGAAACTGCACAACATCATGTTATTCAACCATAAGTGCAAAATGAAAAGCTGACATGACCTCAAGTCTGCCCCAACTATGGACAGATATTAATGGCCTTTATGATACTGGCATTCTGTATCCTATGTTAGAAGACATTTTTGACTGAATACCTTTAAATAATATCTAGAACTAAATCATATTACTAAATAATGTTACTTTTGTTATACAAAAATACAAATGTATGTATTAGTGAAATCAAATATCTCTAAACAAACTCTTTAGAAAATAACCTGTAACTGGCATTCGAGACAATAAAAAGTTGGTATTTATGGATAAATGTGATAATTGCAAATGTAGTCTGTTTCATATGACATCATATTGGTTTTTTGTGTCTAATTTAAATTTACCTCAAAGTTGTATCAAGCACTTGAAAGCTAAAAAAAAAAAAAACTGAAAATTTGGCAACATGCTTGTGAAAATGTTTCATTTTTAATAGCTTAGCTCTACTGTGTAATTCATAATAAACGGGAATTAAGAAATTATCAGTGCAGTATGGATTTTCAGAATGGATTAACATCACTCCAGATGCTGGCTCCCCTCTCCTCTTCAAATGGACTCTTCCTTATCTTCCAAATCTGAGTCACACACCTCAACCTGCCTTGCAAGGAATGTTCCATCATTGCAGCCCAGGGGGAATTTGTCCTGTTGTAAGTTTGGTTGAGGAGATATTACTTTGGCTGGACCAGCAAGACAGAAAAGAAACACAATTACACCACAACAAATGAGAAACTAAAATAGTAGGACCCCACACAAAGTTGAACAAACTGGGCCCTGATTTCTATACATGACTGGACACTTTTCACCTTTAAACAGATTTTCATTTCTCTCCTTTAGATTTTCCATTGCACCTCTCACTGCTGACATCTGAGAGGGAAGTGTGGGACATTTCAATGTTTTTTTTTTTTTTTTAATCACCACGTATTAGATAGGGTTCACTGATTTTAATATCGCACCATAGCACTAAACTAAGCCGTTTATCCCATTGTACTTCTATTTTGAGTGCTGTAAGAATAAAACTACACAACATTAGGAATTTCATTCAATACAGGGTTTCTGATGTGTTTTATCCCTGCTTTTGACCACATCTCCGCAGACGCCCTCCTGCAACCCTAAAAGCTGCTTATGTGCCCCTTCATCCAAGCATGCTCTTCGATTAAGACAAAATGTGAGATCAGGACACTCCAATTAGAGTCTAAGACCTGATGTGCTTATGCATGGAGTTGTTTTGTTTGTAAAATGTATTTTATTCATATGATTATGAATTAGTCAAACTATGCTAGAAACAGAACGAGTCCATCAAGTGTCTTATTAAAATATAACTGGTAGGGCAGGTTTTTAAGTAGGTTTTTTGCCATAATTATCATCTTTACACACCTGGGTCATCTTGTGGTGCTTCAGGTTGGATGGCTGTTTCTGAGGGACTGAGATCTGGGATGAAGACCTCTTTGCTGCCCCCTGCTGGAGTTCTTGCTCCAGTTTCTGTGTTTTTCTTCCCTGATGGTTTAATGTGTCAACAGCATTCCAGTTCTAAATGTGTCACACAGCTGTTATTAATTTCTGTATTAAAAAGACAGAAGTATTCACTACTTGAAAATGCTGTAAATATATAAGGTGTTTACCTTTGTAGCATTTTTGACCTCGCTATTGACTAAACCAGATCTTCTTGGGACAACTGGAGACCTAGTACACATATTACAGATGTAAACATTTTTTGTCAAATGTCAATAAAAATTGATTTACGGCCTCCTCTACAATGTGCGTTTTAATGTTCGCTCCTGTCAAACGTGACACTGGAAAAATTCCAGCATTCCCACCCCCACTCCTCTTCCTGAGCCAGGATTCCTGCAGATCTATTGAGCAAGAGCTAGGGGCAGGATTATTCTAGTTAAAGTAAAACCATAAAAAAATAACAATAATAAATTTGTTTCTTGAAATAAAGTAAATATTAACTGACATACAACATATTTAAAAAAAAGAAAAAAAAAAAAAGCTGCCAATTGCAGAGGAAACATTTTTCTTTTTCCATTTAGTTTAAACTGATTTACTATAATTAAAAATAAAATTAAAATAAAATTTAAAAAAAAAAAAAAAAAAAAAAAAACTAATGAAGCTAGAAAAAAAAAAACTTAACACACAACAAAATTAAAACGTTAAAGTTGAAATAGAAAATATAAACTAATTTAAAATATTAATAAAACTATAATAGATTCTAAATGATACAGAAAAATAACTAAAAGAAAATTTATTTTTTGCTTTCTATAACAGAATTACTGGTTTCCTTTTAGATCAAATAAGAAGGTAAGTGAGTAAGTAACCCTTACGAAAATTAACCATGGTTTTATTACAAATAAATAATTAATGGGGGGGGGATAATTAATCAAACTGACTGACAACTGACAGAGTGTTTATGCTGCTCTACTGACCTTTCTCCATTCCACTCTCTCTCTCTGAACAGACTTTTTAGCTGTAGCACAGAAAGGAGACACAAGCACGGACAGGAAGTAAATAGTATTACGCTTTTTCTGATTAAGTGTTTTAGGAGTTTTTTTCTGTGCACATGGTAGAGCACCTGCTCAGTGACCAGCCTCCTCTGTTGGTTAGGATCTGCAAGGTCTGAACTGGCTGGTTTCTGTTTTTTGGTCTCTAGTGGAGATTCTTTTTCTGTTTTACCCTATGGAAAGAAATTCAGTTTAAAGACGCTAAATACCAATGAATAAGCACACATGTGCAAACAAGCGTCAGTCAGTACCTGCTGGGGAGGTTCAAGATCATGCAGTTTTTGTAAGGCTCGGTCTCTCTCCTGCTCAGGTGTTTCTGCTCGCCTTCTGCTTTCTGCATCCACAACATTAAAACCAACTAAGTCGCAGGAAGATACTCATGAACGTTTAGCGAACACATTCCTGTTGCACAAAATAGTTATTTTAACAGGAATGTTTCTCCAGTGCACAAGGGGGCGATAGAGTCATCTTCAAACAGCTGTGCTTTTAAAGGGATAGTTCACCCTAAAATGAAAATTCTGTCATTAATTACTCACCCTCACGTCGTTCCAAACCTACTATTCCCCTTTTTAAAATATGTAATGTAAGTCAGTGAATCTTAATGTCAGATGTATTATATCATTTTGAAATGCCTATTTTGAGTGGAAGAATGTCTCTTTAAATACAAATGAGCTGCTGCTCCAGCCAATACCTCAAATACTCTGCCAAAAACGTCTGTTTGGTTTTGATTATCATGTCTGTCGTGCTGAAATCATGTATTTTAAAACATATCAGTTAAATTTGTGATATAAGGTTTTCTGAGTGCACACATCCAAAGCACACGCACAGAAAGCGGCTGTCACATGGCATGTGAGTACTAAGTTAAGTTCTCTTTCATGTCTTATTGCACTTAAACTGTCAAATAAACAAGTTTGTTAAAAACACACAGGAGTTACAAAAACAGTCGGTTATGTCTGTGAAGGTAAACAGCTGGGAAAGAAATCACATGTTTATATTAGATCTGTGTGGTAGCAGTGTAATATACAGTAAATGAATCAAATTCACACTCAATAAAAGCTCTCGTCTCCTCTGAGGCTGGGCCTCTAAATAGTGTTCTGTGTTCGTCAGTGCAGCCAAAGACAGAACAGTTAGCATGCTTTCCTCGAACTTTCACCCCTTCTAGAGTAAATGCTTCACCTGTTTGCACTGTGTTTTAAATTCGGACACATTTCGGAACACAACAACATGAAAAAAAAAAAAAGAAAAAAAAAAAAAAAAAAAATCAAGCTTAAGGAGATTTTGTGTTCTAATAATTATGATACATTTTGGCCTTTACTCAATATTAGCATGAGGAAATACCTTCTAGCAGGGCCTTCAGTGACTCTAAGTCCTCAGGACTGCATTCACTGACCCCTTCCTCTCTCAACTGCAGATCTTTGTGTCCAAAAATCTGCTCGAGGTAAAAGGCACAAAGACATGTGATACCAAAACCTCGTCAGATTAATCTGTTCTGCTGTGAGAAAGATTTAATGTCATGGCTGTCATTGTACCTCCTGCTCCAGGGCGGATATCTTGATCTGAGCCTCTGCTTTCTCTGTTATCCTCAGTATCTCCAGGTTCTTCAGATCTTGATCCCTGTGGTAGAAAGAAAAAAAAAAAAAGAGACGATGACATGAAACCTGTCATATAGTTTATTGTTCCATAAAGGAACAATAAGCGGCTGCTTCCTGTTTTACTAGTTTTTGATAGCTGTGCATGGTCACAGTCCATGACCCTTAAACCCCCAACTGGGAGAAAAAAAAAAAAAAAAAAAAAAAAAAAGGGGCCTTTAACCTAATGGATCTGAATTGTGCATCTTAAGGTCATTAAACATGGATCATTTTTTCAAAAATGTCCATAATTATTCATTTTTGTTAACACTGGCTATGTGAATATAAAATATAAATATCAGTTATATATTTATTCAGATTATATATTGTACAGATAAAAAAGGCATAAATATATTGCTAATATTTTAAAAATACATGTTTTTTTTAAATATTATATTATGATTCTAATCTTTCTTGGTTAAATAAACATTACTTACACTATCAGAAAAAAACAATTCTATTTTATATTTTTACATTAACAATATAGTCAATATTCTATTTATTGAAGCCAAGTATGAATCTCATGAAGTTAGTGTTAAGCATTTTTAATTTATTCCAAAATAATAACTCAAGGCAGCAAAATATTTTATTTGTGAACTTTAGCTATTCTTTTTAATAGTTAATGAGAGATTTATACACTTTTTAAAGTTATTAATGTTTCAATGTAATTTGTGAAAATGTATTTTGCTGAATGTATTTTAGATTTTGATCTTTGAATGTTTAAATGAAATTTTAATTTAAAAATTGTTTAATGAAGCATATATTTAAAATATGTATTTTGGCTAGAAAAAAAATACATATTTTACATATAGGCTATTATTATTTTTATAACTATATTATTAATATAATAATTTTTTTAATAATATTTTTATTAATATATACTATTATGTATTGTGTGTGTGTGTGTGTGTGTGTGTGTGTATTTATTAAAGCAATTACTTTTTAATATATAATATATTTTACATATAAAATAATACAATTATATTTATATTCCCCCTTGAATTTTCTATATACCGAGCATTATTTTGGTCAGAAAAGGAATATATTAAAATATATACATATACGTTTTTCATATGGAAATGATTATGAGCAAAATATACATACTTTTTTTTTAATTTCCTGATCTCTCTTTGCTAGAAGCTTCTCCAACCGCTGGACCTCACCGCTCTGTTGTGACACCTGCTCAATATGAAAAATCATATCTCTGTCCTCGCATCTACCAACTAAGATGACAAAAATCTCTGTCAGGTTTGCAAGCCCCACCTGATCGCGAGCAGATTGCAGCTCCTGTAGCTGTTCCTCCAGCTCAGTGTCTCTGATCTTCAACATGTCCCTCACCTTCAGCAACTCCGCCTTCACTTCCACCAACTCTCCTTCCACGTCTTCAAGAGACACCTTGGACATAACGTTTTTAACATTGGGAGGTTAAAAAACATAGTTTGACCTACAAGTTGACGTTGTGTCTAACATGTTTAATCATGACTAAGAACAAAGGACATACAGAGCTACCCATAAGTCTCTGCTGCACATGGCTTTGGTCCCTATCAGGCTCTATCTGCTGCTTGCAGGCATCTAGTGGCACTTCCGAAACTTCAGACTCTCTCTGTAAGAAAACAAAGATATACTAACACACAACACAGTATTGACAAATGGTCACATTAGATCAATAAAAGGAAACAAAAAATGAAAACAAAAGTTACTTTGTCAATCTCTCGCTGTTGAATCTTCAGCTCATCGAGTTCTGCCTGTGTCGAACATAATGTCATCGCCACATCCAACCATCTCTCATTCCAGTGAGCAGCCAGTTTCTTTAACTCCTCCTTTTCCTGCTCAAACCCTGCCCTCGTATGCTGTTGCTCCTCCTCTTTATGCTTACACTCCGCCTCCAAGATTTGGATTTTTTTTTCCAGGTCTTGACATTTTAATTGCAGAGTCTGATTTTCATGTTCTAGATTGTCCTGCAATTCTCTGTATATACATGGAATGAATAGCCCAGATCAGAGCCAAAAAATCTGTACAGTCAATATTAATAATGATTTCCAAGCAACACTGAAATTAGATAATTGACAGTAGTGTCCGACCTGTTCTGGCAGCACCTCTCTCCAAGCTCTATCATCTTCTCATGAAGTCCATCATCAAATGTTTTCCTCAATTCCTCTTTCTCTCCTATCAGCTGCAAGCGCTCAGTCTCCAGTGCTGCGATCTGATTGGTTTGGATCAGTTTCTCTGCCTCCAGCTCGTGCAGCTGGTTAAGGGTCACCTGTAGTCTCTCTGTTGCCTTGGTCAGATCAGACGACAGCTTTTCATTCAACTGAAATCCCAAAGCATTCAGAAAAGGGTTGTTCAGAACAGTTTAGAACAGGCTTTCTCAACCCTAGTCCTTGATGGCCACTGTCCTGTAAATTTTAGCTCCAACCCTAATCAAACACACCTGAACCAGCTAATTAAGCTGTTCAGGATTACTAGTAAACTACAGGCAGGTGAGTTTGATCAAGGTTGGAGCAAAACTCTGTGGGACAGTAGCCCTCCAGGACCAGGGTTGAGAACCCCTGGTTTAGAACAAACTAAATGAAATATAAACGTATTTCAATGAAAGCCAATCAAACGGCTTAAAATAAATTGTATGTAATTATTCAATTACATTATATTATATTAAAGTTATTATTTTCTAATGCTTTTATTTTAAACAGTCTTTAAAATAATAGCATTTCACATAATATAATATAATATAATATAATAGTGCTGGGCAACGATTAATTCGCGATGAATCGCATCCAAAATAAAAGTTTTTGTTTATATAATATGTGTGTGTACTGTGTATATTTATTATGTATATATAAAGACACACACGTACAGTATATATTTTGAAGATAGATAGATAGATAGATAGATAGATAGAACATATTTTTCTTAAATATATACATGCATGTGTATGTATTTATTTATACATAATAAATATACACAGTACACACACATATATTATGTACATAAAAAACTTTATTTTGGATGGGTTTAATCATGATTAATCATTGCCCAGCACTAAATATAATATAATATAAACAGTAAATGGAAAAAAAAAAAGTTTTCAATGTTATTATATTTTAAAATGTAATTTATTCCTGTAATGCTAAAGCTGAATTTTCCGCATTATTACTTCAGTCTTCAGTGTCACATGATCCTTCAAAAACATTCTAATATGCTGATTTGCTGCTCAAGAAACATTTATTAACATCAATGGTGAAAATGGTTATACTGAGTCACTTTGGATCAATTTAATCTGTCCTTTCTGAATAAAAGTATTAATTTCTTTCATAAAAGAACGCCAAATTTATGAATAGTGGTGTATTATTGTATACAGATTTGGAAAAGTGTGACCTCTGACCTCTTTAATGGAAAGCAGCTCCTCCTTCATCAACATGGTTTCCATCTTCTGTTTGTTGGTCTGGCTCTTAGCTTGAGACAGCTCTGAATGGAGCTCACACACCTGCTCACTGAAGCCCTGTTTGCTCCTCTGCAACTGCAGACCCGAAGCCTGGATCCTCTGATGCAGCTCTGCTTTCTCCTTTACAGACATAGAAGGGTCAGCTAAAACAGTGCTTCTCAACTGGAGGGTTGTGACCCAGAAAAGGTCAAGGAGAGCAGGGGGAATCAATGCTAAAAGCAAATAGTAAAAAGTGTAAGATAAACAAAATTTGATATTGTGTTAGGTCATCACTTAATATGAAATGTGATGTCAGACCTGGACAAGACGGCCTTTGTCCATTAAAGCTGCGGATAGTTTGACCTTTAAGTCATTCAGATTGTCTACTAGTCTCCGGGTTTTAGTGGAAAACAGGTCTTTCTCCTAAGGAAGGGAGATAATAGTTTTTTGTTTTTTTTCTGGCAGTAATGAGTGTCATAATGAAAAATTAGAGAATGTAGTTTTTTGCTCGTACCAGCTCTATTTGTCCCAGACGGCTACGGGCCTCATTCAGCTGGTCCTCTAACTCTTTCTGGGCCTGGATGGAGCTGCTCAGTCTTTGTTCCAGCTCTTCTGCTTGGCTAATTGCCTCTTGTTTACTCTGTATAAATGTTTGCACACTTTATAAATCTAACCTAAGCAAATTCTTAGCAAAATGATCACAAAATTGTAACATCTGGGTGAAAAAACAAAACAAAAAAAAAAACCAAATCACTGTTTAACCTCTTCAGAGGAGTGGAGCTGTTTCAGTGCGCTGTCTTTCTCATATTCCAGATCGTCTGTTCTCTCCTCAGCTTTTCTGAGAGCTTCTCTGAGCTTCTTTATCTCCTTTTCAACCTGCCTCTGTCCCTGGTGGAAGCAGCAGTATACAAAACCTTCTTAATAGCTTGAAAGCATCAAAGATCAAAGTTTCTCATGTACATTTGTAGATGGTTTTTGTCATGCACAATGAGTTCTACCTCTCTGAAGGTTTGGTCATTTGTAGCAGGCGGAGTTCTGTTGAGAGGGTTTGGTGATGTGGGTGGAGTTCTTCTCTCCACGTTGGACCTCATCTTCAAAATATCCAGCTCAAGCTGCAGAACTCTGTTTATTTACATGAAGTGAATCAACACCAAATCAAGACAAAAATTAAATGTGTAAAAGTGTGTCTATTTTGCGTTTTGTTGTACATCACTTTTAATTGTGAATTATATTACTGACATAGCAATTTGAGCAAAATAATAATTAAAAATTAGAATTTCTGATTTTTAGTATTTGGTTTGTTCCTGATCTCCAGTCTGATCCAAAGAGCATCTTATGCTTCAGTGGATGCAAGAATATCTGACAATCTGTACAAGGGTGTCACATGACCAATAGCACAAATGTGTGACTTAAAAATAGTGCAGAATTCTCAATATTTATTTGCATTAAACAGTGTTTTAAATCCTTACAAATCTTAAAAATAGTGTTTATTTTCAGGTTTAAGTGATCTTAGACTTATGGACCCCACTATATCATACTGTTCAAAGAATTTTGAGTGCTATAACAGATCATAAATTATGTCGGAAACCACATATAAATCATGTAAAAACAAAAATGTCCAAATCTATTGCTGTATTAAACAGAACAAAACATATTTTGAATGGAAACACATTTTATATATATATATATATATATATATATATATATATATATATATATATATATATATATTTAGTATTGTGTGCTCATAGTTACATACATTACTTATTGTGTGGAGGTGTGGGTCATACATATGAAACTAATATAAATTCAATATATATGCTACAAAAGATATAAGGATGGTTAAACGGGTTGATTATTACGAACCAACAAACAAATTGTTTATTAAATTACATCGCTGTTCGAAATAAGAGAAAGTCAATATAAACTTAAGAGGAATGTATATGTTTAAAAAAAAATAAGGGCAAGAACTAATGCAAAAAATAGGTGTATATCTGTCAAAGGGGGTAAATCTATGGAATAATTGTGATAAGGAATTAAAATTATTATTTCACTTTGCAAATTTAAGAAAATGTATAAAAACAAGGTGATAATTATATGACTCATTATGAATAATTTGTGTATGCATTATTTAAAATATTGAAGTAATAGCTGGAATGTGTCTTTTTGTAATTATGTATGTTTGGAATTATGCATGTACATTTTGGGAAATGTATTATATAACTTTTGTTTATCTTGTATTATCAAATCTAGTTAAAAATTATGTTCATGAGTTAAATATGTATAAAGGGTAGGCATAAGTGTAAGCAAAGGCTTCGTCCTACACCTTTTTCTGTAATTATATTCATTTATTTTATTTTATTTTATTCATTTATTTATTTAGTTATGTTTTGATGATGAGTGACGACGATTTGGGGTCAGTAAGATTTTTTTTAAAGAAATTAATACTTTTATCCAGTAAGATGCCTTCAACAATTCAAAGTGACACTATTTATAATGTTACAAAATAGTTCTATTTTAAATAAATGCTGGTCTTTTGAAACTTCTGCTTGTCAAAGAATCTTGAAAAAAAAGTGTCATGGTTTCCACAGAAAATATGAAGCAGCACAAATGTTTTCAACAATAATAATGAGAAATGATGCTGAAAATTCAGCTTTGCATGACAGGAATAAATTACATTATAAAATATATTCAAATAGAAAACATTTACAACATTGATGCTTTTACTGTATTTTTGATTAAATAAATGCAGCCTTGGTGAGCATAAGAGACTACTTTCAAATACAAAACATTTTACCAACCCCAAACTTTTGAATAGTAGTGTATGCATAAATGAAGAACTTTAAAGTAGAAGTGTGTCCTTGCAAAAAAGAAAATACTGTTTGTTGATTAAATGTTAGTTGTTTAAACTAACATTAATGTACTCGTCACAGAGAGTATAGATTCTATACATAACTCACTTGTCATGTAATTCCCTTCGACGGCGGCTTTCCTCAAAGCGGCTCAGCTCCGCAGCGTCCTTGTCTTGTTTAAGAGCACTCACTGCTTCAGTCAGCTGCTGTGGGGGAGGAAAATCAACAGGTTCCTTGAAAACAACAGCACATTTTGATATCTCTTTCTTGTTTACTATCCCATCAAACCAATAAATGCAATTGTCTGTGGATCTCAGACTGCTTCAGCCATACCTTATGCTTCATCTCCAGGAAGTTTGAGATGCTCTGGCTTTGTTGAAGCTGAGATCCTTTGGTTTTCAGAAGGTCTGTCTGAGCGTCCTCTCGGAGCCTCTGGACGAGCTCTGCCCTCCTCATGCTGCTTTCCTCCAGAGCAGCTCTGAGCTCAAAGTCTTCAGCAGAAGAGTGTGATCGCGGAGCTCCTGCTGGAGCCAGACGGGATGTAGATGACCATCTCGTCATACCCAAAGAGCCCCTGTGTTTCTGGTGGCCAAGAGTGCTGGTTCAGAGAGATGTTAATGTTTTTATCATTCATCAGCTGGAAAAAAAACGTTCTGAAAGTGATTTCAATGACATTGGTCCTCTGTGATGTTATCATCGTGGTGTGGGGACTTCACTATTCTCATAGAATAAGAATTATTATTAAAACTTTATATTGTTATAATTGGCAGAAAATGTACTGTAAATTCTTTGTTTCTTCATCAGAACAGATTTGGAGAAATGTAGCATTACATCACTTGCTCACCAATGGATCCTCTGCAGTGAATGGGTGCCGTCAGAATGAGTCCAAACAGCTGATAAAAACATCACAATAATGCTTAAGTAATCCACACCACTCCATTCCATCAATTAACATCTTGTAAAGTGAAAAGATGCATATTTGTAAAAATAAATAAATAAATAAATAAATTCATCATTAACTTCTGGGCAAAATACTAGTCCATAATCTATAATAATGCTTCCTCCAGTGAAAAAGTCAATACCCTGTTGTTTTCTCACATCAGAATTTACAGACATATTTGTTTTCATCTGATTGGGCTGTTTTCACTTATAAATGGTGCTTGATCTGTGCATATTTCTCTCCGATTCAGATGAAACGACTTTTCACTGGAGCAATATTATGGATATAGGACTTGCATTTTGGTCAGAAGTTAAAAACGTCTTAATGGTGGATTTGTTTCTTACAAACGTGCCTTTTCGCTTCAAGATTTTAACCAGTGGTGGAAAGAGTACTGAAAATTTGTACTTAAGTACAAGTACTGTTACATTGCTGAAATAATACTCAATTACAAGTAAAAGTACTG
>JAFVLL020028865.1:0-16458 GCA_021397915.2 Tor tambroides | reverse complement strand
GCCCCCCCCCCCCCCCCCCTAAAAAAACACGCTTACTACACTTTTACTATAATAAAACCATGGTTAATTTTCGTAAGGGACGATTATTTCTGGGACTTTTTTTATATTTAACTCAACCAGATAGTGTTCAAGACTTGGTCATTTCTAATCTATTATGGGTATTTCTTTACGTCTTGATAGCATTTTATAAATTTTTGTTAGTTACAGTTTGTGTAGGCTAATCGTAGCCTACTGTACAATGAAACTGTGTGGGGGAAAAAAAACCAATATTGAACAATAAAGCTGTTCCATTTATCGCGTTAAATATTACTAACAGGTAGCCTACTTCATATTCCTCAATATTCATCAATATTCATCTCAAAAGCTTCAAAAGACTGTGAGACACGTTAAATAAGACAAAGCCATATAAAATCTTCAAACCGTTTCTTAGTTGAACACGAACGTCTCCTCAGGGATAACGCTGATGAAGTGGGCGGGAAGCGCGCGGGTGGCGCGAGGCGGAGTTTGTCATGCACGCGCCGGGGACATTCGGGATCTCGCGCAGCGTCATTTTGGGTTGGGTTGCGTTGCGTTTGTTGATCCAGCGAAAAACCTCGCTCGCACGGATATAATGTGGACCTGCAATCAGCTTAGCGGACAGTAGAGGATACGTTCGCGGACGACCGTTATCTTTATTTCGCTTATATTGTATAACGGTGGCGAATCTCTGCGTACGCAAATGGTTCGGTGGTCTGCGGTTCCCTACGTCTGAGCGATTCGTTTAAGAAACTTTACTGTATTTACCGAGTTCATCTCGGGTTCATTCTGCAACAGGTTTCTGTAATAAACCAACGCTACAAAGTTGTCGCACAATATCAGAGGAGACTAATCTAAAATGATACGTAAAAGAAGAGGATAATACGTGCATAATTTACCTGCATATAAAACAACAAGAAACACTTCTTGGGAGACCAGGGAAAGGTCTTTATATTCTTCAGTATAAGGAATACCGAATATCTGGAGGTCATTTTCAATATGATGCCGGTAAATTCAGTCGAGATTAACTGTATAATACGCTGCTATACATTAATTTTCACCTCCTAGCATCAGCAGTGCTTCTTTATCACTGATGAACTCAACAAATGCATTGGTAAAATGTCACTTCTTGTGTTCATCCAAGCAGCTTTGATTGTATCAGATGGATTAGATATATGGAAGCAGTGTTATGGTGATAAATGGGATTCTATGCAATAAATAGGAGGTTGGGGTTGAATTACCTGTTTTCTTGTTTAGATTTCATATGCTGCTTTCTGATAACAAACACAGAATGATCCAGAACATTGCGTATCTTTTAATTAATTCCAGTAAATGATTCCTTAGAGATGTTTTAACAACCTCAGCACAGGTGTTGAAATTGATCAAGAAATGTAAGGACGGTTGAAATGCAAGAACTGTTTTATGAAAACGCCTTAATTTCAACTAGAACTGAAATCATTCTGCAGTTCTCTGGGTTAAACAAGGTGCCAGGGAATGTACAGAATTAAATATAACATTATAAACACAGAACGTAACCAAATATTCAATAATGTGACAATATCATTTACCTGCCAGACCCTATAGAAGATGGTATTTGCTTCATAGGAAGCTTAGAAATGTGAGAATCATTTGATGTTAACAGTATTTGAGATTATACGTGTAGTGTGCGATAAGCACCTGCTATCTCTCTGCTGTCACTAATCATATGAGTCACTCATGGTGTTGGTGAGTCACACATTCATACACCCCTCCATCCACAGTAAAACATATGACCGTGTCACCTCTGTGTCATTGATGACAAAGGCCATTTGTCTTTTTGACCTTTTCATTGTAGTGCATTTCTAATAAACATCCAGTCCTGGGTAAAACTCGTTGATCTAAAGGTTCATTTTCAAGCAAGTCCTTAATCTCCACTGGCTTTGTCACCGGATGTCTGCCTTCAATCTGGATGAACCATCAATCCATGGATTTATAGCTTTTCTGCATTAATGTAAATTATAATCCCTGTGTATAAACTCAAATGAGATATTCTGAGTTTTCATTTTATGGATTTACAAATGTGAATAATGAAATGAATGGCGAGACAACAACTTTAGGCATTTTAATTTCTAGGTATTGTTTCAATGGAAACCTCGGTTTCAAGCCAAAATTTTACAAAATGTAGTATTTTTACATTCTTAGGCATTTTAATTTCTAGGTATTGTTTCAATGGAAACCTCGGTTTCAAACCAAAATTTTACAAAATGTAGTATTTTTACACTCTTAGGCATTTTAATTTCTAGGTATTGTTTCAATGGAAACCTCGGTTTCAAACCAAAATTTTACAGAATGTAGTATTTTTACACTCAGTGTTTATACAGTACAGTAGCATTGGTGTGTGTGTGTTTGAGGTGAATACAGCATTGTATATTTAGCTTGCAAAGAAACATTTGTCTTAATGGATCATCATTTCAGTCTGAGTCATGGTCAGTTTTAGATCCTAGATAATCTTCAGTGAAGTAAAGCAGCTATTTGAGGTCATACTCTGTGTTTGAGAGAACCACAGTGTTTTTGAGCTTTGTGATGAAGCATATTCTTTCAGCATTGAGAATTGTCTGAATACTGACTGTGTTCTTTGTTCCATAAATCATTTCGTACCTCAGCCGCTGAGTTCATTGTTTTTCCTGTGAATTACTAGCTCCCTTAATTCTCAAAGGAACAGCAATTGTGTTTGAAAAAGTAGAAGTGGGATATTCCTTTCAGTGTGACATTTTACAGAACTAACCTGCATTGTCCTTGTTGCAGTTTGATCTAAAACTGCATTCAGAATATCAAGGCATTGTTTATAGTTCCCCTAGAGGAAGTTGATTTTGGTCGCATAGCTTCCCCCTGTTGAAAGGTAATGTAGAGTCTTCGTGTGGTCATGTATTTTGTGCAATTCCCATTGTGTAAGTACCCAGAGCAGCTGTTTTCAAGACTCTAAATTGATTTGACAGGTGAATAGATGACTTGGTCCGGGAGCACTTGTGGAATAAGATTAGCTTGTAGTAATTTAATTCCGTAGCCCACTTCAGTTCAAAGGCTGTGCATTAGGAGTTATAAATATCGCTGATTGTTGTCAGGCCCTTTCAGCCACCTGAGGCCTCAGCGGGAAACAATGACCAGAATTGCGGTGGCCGGTTGCCATGGCAACCGTTGCCAAGCTCACATTCCACACCACAACATTGCTGCTATGCAGAGGAGTCTGTGTTTGGAAAACCCGGCTCCCAAGGACCAGCCGGTAATCAGGCACTCGGAATGTTTTAACTTTGACCTTTAAGCTATTTCTAGCTACAATATGCAGGGTCTGTACTGCTGAACAGAGGACATATGCAGTTGGCTCAACTGTTCTTTACTTTAAATTAAACCATCAAGGACCTTGAGTGAGTCGACTATATTTTTGAAGCTTCAGCATTTTTATTCAATCAACTTTATTCTCCCAGTAGCCGAAGGGTTTCGGAGGGTCAGTTGTGTGGGTAGGAGGGTAGTGTATGAACTCAAGACTAATCCTCACATTAGTCGTGCTTTGTGTCAATCCACTGCAGGGGCCATATGGCTGATTCTGTGCCCGTATACACGCACACACACTGCGGGCTGACAGCCTGCTGAATCTGCGGGTTCTGTCCTGTGACTTACAGAAGCACCGAGCAGCTACTTCCTAACAAAGCTTGAGAGCCTAAATAAACCCACATTATAGAGTAAACCGTGCTCCTAAGTGTTGTCTGATCAGAGCATGTATTGACAGATGCTCTTGTAGTGATCAGACTGAATAATTGATGCTCTTAGCATGCGTTGGATTACCTCTTTGTGTAGGCATAGTAGATTTTCTTCGACTTTGTGGCTGACTGCTTGTCATTCATTCAGTCGAATGTGATTTCTGCCCACCTTTGCACAAGCTCCAATAGTCAAGGCAATGAACCTTTACAGTTAATGAAAACCATGTGGTACGGTTACTGAATGTACATTGTATGTTGCAGAACAGACAATGTCATTGGTTATCCATCTGAGTTGAACAATGCGTCTGCTGTTTTCAACATTCGACAACAGGAAAAATAATTAAGAATGCTTCCTATTATGGAAACATGTTGCAAATGCCATGCAGTTTATGAGGTTTTGTGGCTTGGTTAGTTTTGAGACTCTTTAGGGTTAATGATTGTAGGCGTTAACCTAAATATCATTACGTCAAAGCTGTGCACTCTGTTGAAAATGGACTGTTGACAAAGGCATGGTTTAGTCATCAAACCTTTTGTTTAATGTTTATTCTTTTGATGCACGAAATGCAAAGTTGCCCAAGGCTACGCCCCTTGACTTTGAATAGCAAGGGAATGGTGTCCTTTTTCCTTGTCCACTCAAAATGACCCTATATATGAAATGGACCGCATACTGAATGCATTCATGATGAAAATGTGTAGGGAACTCATAAAAAGAAAAGTATAAATAAAATCAGGTCAGTTAGAAAAGTTATGTCATAGTATTAACTGGAGATAAGAAACTCTAGATGCTGAGAAGTTCGGCATGGATGGGTAACAGCATATGTTGTGTTTGTGTTTTTAAATTAGCTTAACCAACTACCAGCTTAACCTGTCTTCAGATCAGACCAATATTAACCAGCATACAATTTTCCAAGTGTTTTTATGTCCATACTTTCATCGTATGGACAAAAACAGTTAAAACACACTTTTAAATATCTTATTTTGTGTGTAAAAAGTGAGTAAATGACAAACTTCACTTCTCCTTAAACTCAGAGACAAATGAGGTCTCTTCAGTGAGAGTTTAGTGCTTGTCAGCTGATGGGAAATGCCAGTGTGTTTGACTATTCAAATCCATTACATCACCTGTGGTTACCTGTGGCAACATAAAGAGTGTCCTATTGCAAAATAGTGCTTTATTACTGTAATCCTAAAGCTCTGTCCCATGCCCTAGGACAGCATTATGTCACTTAAGATTTCTCAGAAATATTACTCCGGGGATCAAGTGTGGGATCACTGCCACGGGCTGGCTTTCAGCACAAGGGCTTTTCTGTGTGCGATCTCTCTAGGATTTAACGTACTATGGACACAAATGCGGATTCAAAAGCCAGAATTTCAGACACATGCCCTACTTAAAATCGTTGATGACGGGAGACCAAAATACAAAGTATTGTATCTGAAATTTGGAAAATAGCCACATCAGCTATTTGGTATGTCTTGGAAATATGACAATGGCAAAAATAAATGTTTAAATTCAACATTTTAGCTTTTTTTTTTGCAATGGCTTCAAAGACACACTTATATCACCGTAGGAAAAATTTACCACCATATGTGTTCACTAAAGAATTAACATCTCTAAAAAGGAAAATACTACATAAGAGGTCTGCGGTTTGTAAGTAGACATGAGGCAATATGCTCCATCCATAATTCAATTTGGATCTTTTAAGAGCTCATTTTATAAACCATAACCAAGAGACAAATGAGGTTAGCGTTTAGCTTGATTTTAGACATATAACGTAAGGACATTAGAGGAAGATATACATTAAATGGAGATTAATGAAATTCCATTTCCAGTGAGGGTCATTCATCTAATTAAGGCTCTCACTGGTCAGCCCAAGAGATTCAGACAGAATGGTCTGAGAGAAATAAAATCATCCATCTAACTTAAACAGAAGGGCTACGGTCTACACTCCTAGGAATAAAGCTTCCAAAAAGGAGTTTTTCACAGCAGTGCCATAGAAGAACCATTTTAGGCTCTCCAAAGAACCTTCCAAAAGAACCATTTTACCTTTGTGCAATGGAAAGTTTCAATGGATGTTAAAGGTTCTTCATGGAACCGTGGATTCCAATAAACACTCTTAAAAATAAAGGTCCTTTATTGGCATTGATGGTTCCATGAAGAACCTTTAATAACTGTGGAAACTTTCCATTCCACAAAAGACTCTTTATAGTGGAAAAAACATTCTTCATATGATTAAAATGTTCTTCACACTAAGACGAAAAAAGAAGAAACAAAAAAAAAGGTTCTTTTGAGAGCTGTCTACTGAAAGGTTCTTTGTGGAACCTAAAATGTTTCTTCTGTGGCATCAATGTGAAAATACACTGAAACCTTTAATTTTCAAAGTGAAGAATGTTTATTTTTAAGAGCTTAACAACAATTTCTTTAAATAACCGAATTATTTGGTTTCCAAATTGCTGATTTTCTTGATATAGACAAAATCATGGACTATTTTAACAATGTCCTTACCACCTTTCTGGACTTTGAACGTGTCAGTTTCGTTGCTGTCTATGCAGGGTCAGAAAGCTCTCGGATTTGATCAAAAATATCTTAATTTGTGTTCTGAAGATAAACGAAGGTCTTATGGGTTATGGGTTATTAATCACACAATTTTTTATTTTTGGGTGAACTATCTCTGTAATGTTGACAGTGATTACCCTTTTTAATTTTATTCTATTTGATGAAATTTTGAAGACTTTATTGTCATTTACAACCATTGTGGTGGCGATCCACATTCTTTAACAGGCCTCATTTTTACTGACCTTTTTGGATCAACTGGACATTATTTAAAAGACTACTGGATTACAAGCCTAACCACAGTTATTCCTGACTGAATCTTGTCAAACATTCATTCATACATGCTTGCAGCATGACAGTAGGCACGGATACAAGTGCTTTAGCAGTCATGTGCACATCCAAAGCCAGATTAGACTTGAATGTGAGAAAGTGTGTGCGCACTGAAGGAGTGAAAGCCTCTTAAAGCCATTTCGCACAGCTGTGTGTGA
The DNA here is from genome assembly GCA_021397915.2 of Tor tambroides. Taxonomy (NCBI): domain Eukaryota; kingdom Metazoa; phylum Chordata; class Actinopteri; order Cypriniformes; family Cyprinidae; genus Tor; species Tor tambroides. Next base: position 9,673 of record JAFVLL020028865.1, on the reverse strand, counting down.
TGGCACATGTATGTCACGGCGCCGATATTGCACAGATCAGGAAGTACTGATAACTGTTTGGACAAGTCTAGCTCTTTTAAAAACTGCAGTAAGGGCTAATATTAATGACAGCTGTTTGTGGTAGTCTGCAGCAACAACCATATCGCAATCGAGAAAAGTGTGTTCAGCAAAAAAAATTTGTCGTTATTGTTAACCAAAACTACAAAAATTGTAGTTTCCATGGTTCCTGTTTATTTAAATAAAGATTACAATATTTAGCTGGTCAAATTTGGGTTGAGAATTTCAGGTTTTTTTATTTTAAAGTTGTGTATTTGAGGTTGCAAATTGAACAAAATTTAATTGATCCTAATATACAGAAAAGAGCTATTGATAAGTAAAAAATAAACTAAATAAAAAAACAACTAAACATTATTTTTAGTTAAAATTGTTTAATGAAAGAGCCTGTAAAGTAATACAACATAAGAAATTGGCTAATGGGAAAACAGTTGAAAAATTAGTGGCTATTACTTATTCGACTGCATAATGTCACAGTTGACCAATCAGAATCAAGTATTCCAGAGAAGCGTGTAATAAAATATGTGCGTTCAGGAATTGTTATGCAGCACTGTTTCCTGTCCCATCGTGTGACTCAGGTTAAGGTGGAAGAGCCGCTGAGATTTGCCTCTACCCATCTGGTGTGACAGTAGTACCTCAGCGTCGCTTGGCAAAGCATTAAAACACACACACACATAGTAACAGAGAACTGCTGAGTGTTTTTGCACTCTATCAGCAGTGATAATAACTCTGCTGCCGATAGTCTGAAAATAAACACACACTAGCAAAATTGTCCTTCAAAAAATGCTTACTCTTTATCAGTTAAGATGTTGAGTTTATGTTCTCGTTATTAAGATTTTTTAATAAACATAAATCTTAACATTAATGATGTAACCCACATTGACAGTAACCTTGTCTTTTTCTTCCAAAACTGCTGTTCACTTCGGAATTACAAATCAATTACCTCCTTGCTTTCTGACTAATTACCCCATGCTTGTGTTTTATTTCTGGATAAGAACCCTCTTGATGTGACAGCCATCTGTGCTGGCTGCAATTAAAGTGCCAAGACAGAAATACAGCATCTTTTTTGCTGTCAACCATCCATCTTGGCATTTGCTCCCACATTCACAGCTGTATTATAAGATTACGTGGGTATCTGGCATAAAGTCACATATCTATAAACAGTCTGGATGATTGAGAGCATTCATAATAAAGCTGCCTTAATGTACGGAAGTAAGAACCTCTTCAGTTAGGCTACCATTTTTAGCTGTATAGGGTTTTTGAGTTGTCTGTATGGATCTTGAGAGATGGAAAATTGTTGTTTGTGACATTATATGTTCAGTGTTGTTATTGTTAACTAAAAATAACAAAAATATTTTTTTTGTCAATAGAAATATACCTGAAATAAACAAGAACAAAAACTTGCTTGGAAAATTACAAAACAAACTAAATAAAAAATAAATAAATAAATAAATCTGAAATGTTGACTTGGCAGCCAAATAAAATAGTAGAAATTTAAGTTGATGTTCTAAAATTCCTAACATTAAAAATGCTAAATTGAAATAATAAAAAGACACACACACACACACACACACACACACACAAAAAAAAAAAAAAAAAAAAAAATCACATAACAAAATTACTCAAATTAAAGTTAGAAAATTAGAGATAAAAATAAAAATTTAGGGTCAAGTACTGAAATTACAAAAACAAAATAAAAATGTCAAATTACAAAATTAAAATAAATGAAAGCTAAATAGAAATATTTAAACAAATAAACTATAAAACTACATAAAAAATTAGTGCTGTGCAACGATTAATCGCGAATAATTGCATCCAAAATAAAAGTTTTTGTGTACATAATATATGTGTGTGTACTGAGTATGTTTATTATGTATATATAAATACACGCACATGCATGTATATATTTAAGAAAAGTATGTTTATATATTAAATATATTTATATATAATATGAATATAAATATATACATGTAAATACATGTCAATATTTTCAAAATATGTACTGTATGTGTGTGCCTTTTATATATACACAATAAATATACACAGTACACACATATATTATGTTCACAAAAACTTTTATTTTGGATGCGATTAATCACGATTAATCATTGCCCAGCACTAATAAAAATACGTATAAACATAAAATGACTAAAACGAAAACTAAACTTAAACTAAACTGAAAATACAAAATTAAAATCTAATTTTAAATATTAGTAAACATTTTCATATTATATAAATAATATTAAAAATAACACTGCTTTAGATCACAGAATTAAATTCTGGTGTGGTTTCTTTAAAATACAAATATATAAATGGTTTTCTTAAGAACTAGAGAATCAAAAATTAATTGAGGAACTAACAAATTTTCTTCTCCAGAGAGTTTTTTTCTGTCTGTTGTTATAACGTCCCATGTTGTGTCTTTTTTATTTTTTTTTTATTGACTCAGATGTTCCTAACGGTGTACCTCAGCAATAACGACAAGCATTTCACCGAGCTTCCCATTACGCCGGAGACGCTGTGTCGAGATGTGGTGGACATGTGTAAAGAGCCGGGGGAGGTGGACTGCTATCTGGCCGAGATGTGGAGAGGATCTGGTATGTGCTGACTTGCACTTCTCTGTTTATTGCCTGTTGAGCAAGTTCATTCCAAAATGTTATTTTGATATGGATCACTTTTTAAGCAACAGTTTGCCCACCAATTTAAATTCTGTCATTATTTGTCAAGAGCAGCATGAACATTTGTAAAAATATCTCCTTTTGTGTTCTACCCAAAGAAATAAAGATAAAGGCGCAATTTTCTATTTGGAATGAACCCTTTCTTTTGCAAAGTTGTTAAAGAAATAAAATTCATAGAATTCATCTTTCTGCACCTGTCCATGTGACTATGGACAGGTGCAGTGCAGTGATGCATCACTCTAGAATGCATCTTTGCCACCTAATTTGCATCCTTTGTTTCCTATTGGTTGTGTCTTTTTTAGAGCGTGTGATTGGTGACAGCGAGCGAATTATCGAAGTACTGCAGCGCTGGGGTCAGCAAAGGGCGGAGGTGCGATTCTTCCTGCGCCATGACCGAGCACCTGGCCACGATACAGGTGAGAAAGAGAGTGAGAGAGAAGTCAATAGGACAGGAGTGCTTTCAAAAGTCACAGAATGTGTTTGGGTCATTTTGCAAAACTGGTGGCATTTTTGTCTCTGATATTACTGTGTGTTAATACACATTTCACATTTTTCCTTTCATTATGAGGATGCATTCTCCACATTTACTTTTTTTAGATGGGATAATGTTTTTATTAAACATGCTTTATTTGTTTGAGTTTAAGGTTTAAGTTGTGCGTCATCCCTGTTACCACTATATATATATATATATATATATATATATATATATATATATATATATATATATATTGTGGCGGGGTGGAAGAATCACACGACAAGGAGAGCTCAAATAAATACCCCGGAGGGTGGATTTATTCAGAATAAAGGCGGTGAAGGGTGAAGGCGTGTGCTGTAGTGCTCTCGGTGCTCTCTGTGCTCTTCCTTGGCGTGGTGGACCGGCGCTGTGCAGGGTGCAGGCTGGGTCGCTCAAACGCTCGATTCTGGAAGAGAGAATGGAGACAATGTCCGTTAGTTCGTGCTCCGAGTGGAGAGGTTTCTCCCCGTCTCCCGGCCTCACGCGGCTTATCTGGCCGCGGGCTAATGGAGAACAGGTGCGGCCGCTTCAGCCTTGATGAGCGGGTGCAGGTGTTCCTGGTGCGTTTCCAGGGCAACGCTGATGATAGCTCGGGACGCTCGTCACAATATATATATATATATATATATATATATATTTTTTTTTTTTTTTAAGTAATAAACTATTCCATTAAAAAATTATTTGCTCTTTTAAGAATTGAGCTTTACAAGGACATCTTAAGTTTATCTAAAGTTTGATTATGTTTGTTAGTCGTAAATTTGTCTTAAAATGTCAACCCTGTTACCATGATTTTGTATAGTAGACAACAGATAGTTGAAAAGGGTATCGTCCTAGACATTTCAGGATTTAATTTCCTTTATAAGAATCATATTGTAATTTCAGTGTGTCCAATTAATCTGTATAACTGTCAACAATTTTTTTTTTTAAGTAATGGAATGAACCATTCCATCAATAAAATAAAACCTTTATTGTAATTGCATTATCTTTGTGAAAAATTTGCTCTATATGGGGCAACTTATAGTCTCCATTTGATCACTTTATCCTAAGTTTAATGTTAGTTGGGAACTGTTTTAAAATGTCAACTCTGTTACTATGATTTTGTATAGTAAATAACCAATAATTGGAAAGGATGTATTCCTAGACATTTCGGGATTAAATTCTCTATGTAAGAAGCATACTGTAGTTTCGCTACGTCAAATTAATCTTTTAACTGTCAACCCTCTTACTATTATATTTTTTCTTTTTTAAAGTAATGAACCATTATATAAATAAATAAATACATAAATAGTAATGACATCATCCTTGTAAGAAATGAGCTCCTCAAGGACAACTTAAAGTCTTCTTTTTATCAATTTATATTCAGTTTAATTATATTTGTTAGTTGGGAACTGTCTTAAAATGTCAGCCCTGTTACCATGGTTTTCTATAGTAAAAAAATAATAATCGAAAAGGATATATTCCTAGACATTTCAGGATTACCTGTCAGCCCTGTTACCAGTATATATCAGTGTGTGTGTGTGTATATATATATATATATATATATATATATATATATATATATATACACAGTGGGGGAAAAAATTATTTGATCCCCTGCTGATTTTGTACGTTTGCCCACTGACAAAGAAATGATCAGTCTATAATTTTAATGGTAAGTTTATTTTAACAGTGCATTTCAACTGGCTAGGCCACTCCAGGACCTTAATGTGCTGCTTCTTGAGCCACTCCTTTGTTGCCTTGGCCGTGTGCTTTTAGTTCATTGTCATGCTGGAATACCCATCCACGACCCATTTTCACTGCCGTGGCTTCAATGCCCTGGCCCTGACGGTACGTGGCCCCGTCCATCGTCCCTTTGATGCGGTGCAGTTGTCCTGTCCCCTTAGCAGAAAAACACCCCCAAAGCATAATGTTTCCACCTCCATGTTTGACGGTGGGGATGGTGTTCTTGGGGTCATAGGCAGCATTCCTCCTCCTCCAAACACAGCAAGTTGAGTTGATGCCAAAGAGCTGGATTTTGGTCTCATCTAACCACAACTCTTTCACCCAGTTCTCCTCTGAATCATTGGCAAGCTTCAGGCGGGCCTGTACATGTGCTTTCTTGAGCAGGGGGACCTTGCGGGCACTGCAGGATTTCAGTCCTTCATGGCATAGTGTGTTACCAATTGTTTTCTTGGTGACTATGGTCCCAGCTGCCTTGAGATCACTGACAAGATCCTCCCGTGTAGTTCTGGATTGATTCCTCACCGTTCTCATGATCATTGAAACTCCACGAGGTGAGATCTTGCATGGAGCCCCAGTCTGAGGGAGATTGATAGTTATTTTGTGTTTCTTCCATTTGTGAATAATCGCACCAACTGTTGTCACCTTCTCACCAAGCGGCTTGGCGATGGTCTTGTAGCCCATTCCAGCCTTGTGTAGGTCTACAATCTTGTCCCTGACATCCTTGTACAACTCTTTGGTCTTGGCCATGGTGGAGAGTTTGGAATCTGATTGATTGTTCTGTGGACAGATGTCTTTTATACAGGTAACAAACTGAGATTAGGAGCACTCCCTTTAAGAGAGAGCTCCTAATCTCAGCTTCTTACCTGTATAAAAGATACCTGGGAGCCAGAAATCTTGCTGACTGATAAGGGATCAAATACTTATTTGACTCATTAAAATGCAAAACTTTTTGTTGTTATTCTGTCTCTCACTGTTCAAATAAACCTACCATTAAAATTATAGACTGAGACAGACAGAGGTAGAGAATGTTTGGTCTTGTTTACTATTTACTCTCTGCTGTATGGTTGGATGGCAATTTTAATATAGACAGGCTCTTTTTCCATGCCAAATCACGGACCCGTTCGATTACATCCTCTCCCCCTCGGCAGTCTGCTGTCAGTGTGGACATGCTGTTGTTGCGGATAGGCGTGAATGTCATTTCCTTTTATGGGAGACTGTGAGTAGAGGGGTTGTAAATTTGACATGGTTATGGCTGTGTTGAAGCATGAATTATTTGCTGCAGAACGGCTTGTTTTGTGGGCACTGCCTAAGGGTAGGGGACTTTGGAATAGATCAGAATGGATCTTTATCTTGTGTCCTAAAAGCATGTGCACGCAATGGAAAACTGTATTGCTTGTGTAGGGGATGTTTTTTAGGTATCAACTAAGTTTCGCCTAAAGGAACAAATTAAGACAGTCACGAATGAGACAGTTGTTTACATTTAACTGCATAATTTGGTATCTTGGGAAATCTGAGCCCAGTTTCAGACATTGTTGACATCTGTTCTGAAACTCCAGAGGAAACCTGTGTGAGATAACAAGGGTCTTTTTCTCAAAAGAAATGTCTGAGAATCAGATCTGATATACATTTAAAATCATAATTCTGTTTAGGAGAAACAATTAAGATAATACTGATATGTATATCTCATATTGCAGAGTGCAGATGGTGAAGGTGTGAGAGTAATGAACAAGTGTAGTCCCAACACGGCTGCTCATTTTGTGTGTGTGTGTGTGTGTGTGTGTGTGAGAGAGGGAGAGAGTCCTCACATTCCATCTGAACGCATCCAAGAATTCAGTCACTAACACATATGCCCACACACACACACACACACACACACACACACACACATACATATTCAATACACACAACCTTTCTCTAATTCTTGTTCATTTTTGCCACTCCTACATAATCAAACCCCTAAATAGCACATAATTCATGTGACAAAATTGGCCCTGGAAATGATTAAATTAACAATTTTATTCGTTTTTTTTTGCGTAATAATTTCTGTTTTTTTTTCTTTGGTTATTATTATATTATATTATATATGTAAAACCTCAAACAACTTAATTGAATTGCAGTTAATTCAATTAATTTTAGGTCAGTTGATTTGCATGCTATTTTTTAACTCATAAATACCCTTTTTCGTTTATGTATTTATATATTTTATTATTTGTTATTGTGTAAGTTATGGCACCACAGAATTTTTACTTGGTTATTTTTCTATTCTATTCTATTCTGTTGTAATGTTTTTTTACAATTATAAATATGTATTAAAACATATAATACATATTTAAAATCTCACACTGATCTATCTCAACTGATTTATTTATATTTTTATTATTTTTATTTGCTATTATTCTGTAAGTAATGGTACCATAGAATTTTAATTTGCTTAATTATTTATTTGTAATCAGAAATCAAAATGTGTAATATATAAAATCTCACACAGCTTTAAAGTAGTTTTTCGTCAGTTGTTTTGCATGTTATTTTTATCTCATAAATCGCCTTTGTCACAATTTCTGTGTTTGAAGTGAATCCTCCCTATTCCCCTGAGAAGTTTAAACATCTCAGTCATGTGAAACCATGTGTGAGGTTTCAGATTTCTCAGAGTGACTTTGGCCCTCTTCACCGGACAAAGACCGGCTGTTACACAACAATGCGAGTGATATCGGCTCTGTACGCCTGGCTTTACCTCACAAAGAGTTCCTTATTTCTCTGTCGAGAATAATTATGTCAATTACACGCAGTTTGACTCGTATCTGTTGTGTTTGTGGTTTGTTTTCACACAGAATTGAGGTAAAACCCTATGCTTGTGTAATCAGTAAGCCCTGATTAGGACCCCTGTGGTGTCAGACTGTGACCAACAACATTATTTGGGCATTGTTTCGCTCTTAGACTGGTTTATCCAGTAACCCACATAAGCGGCGCTAGCGGTGCCAGTGTTGATGTTATATAAGTGGGACCCTGGCACAGGCAGTCATATGCACGATAATTGAGCGCTAGTTGTTTTCCCCAGCCAAACAGTCATTATGTAATGAGGTTTACCCCAGCACAGCGACTCTTTTTCAACCTAAATGTTCCTGGCCTTCATTGTTAGCATGTTTACATGCTAGTTTGCTAAATACTAATTGTTGAACTTTGAGTCAAAGTCTAAATATAAACTTCTCCTCAAAAAAACACAGGACTTGAGATATCATTTGTGTTTTAACATAAAATGTGCTTGACTAATTATCTGTCAAAGTTTAATACAAATCCCTAATCCTAAAATAAGCGATAATGTGTTTAGCTTAGCCAACACCGCTAATTCTGTCTCTAACTACAGGAGGTCACAGGGCTCCAGAGTCTCTTGCCAGAAGAAACGCGGTGAAGGGGATGATAGACAGACACCTGGAAAATGGAGTGAGTATGAATTCCTTTCAGAGAATTGTTAAGTTCCGCCCCCTTGGATACTGTTGCTAACTTAGGCTTGAATTGGAAATTGTCAGTAAGCTGTGTAAATAAAAAGATTTAATAGACAGTATTCTTGTATTCTGAATTGTGACACTGCAAAGCATTATTTTATCATTTTATACTTTAAATAAATTATGTTTTAACATGATTAAAACTGAGGAGACTGGAAATCAGACTTTGGGAATGAGAATCAACTCACAGTTTAATCCACAGCACTCTAAATGTATTTAAAGATTTTGAAAAGCGAACAGAATAGCATGCATAACTGCATACAAGTTACCCAAAAACAAAGTTTCATTTGCTATTTTTATGTAAGTTATAGTATCATTACATTTTTCTTTGGTTTCATATTATATTTTTGGTTACACTTTACTTGAAGGGGTGTGCATAAGACTGACATGACACCTTCATAATCATGACATGACATGACACATGTCATGAATATGAAGGTTTGTTATGCATGTTTATGACAACTGACATTAAGTGTCATTCGCTCAGTTATGTAATTTTTAATGCAAAGATGACGTTGTTTGAGATGTCTTTGTTATGGTCTAGGGTAGGGTTAGGTTAGGGTTAGGTCAAATAATGTCATCTTTGCATTAAAAATTACATAACTGAGCGAATGACACTTAATGACAGTTGTCATAAACATGCATAAAACCTCCTTCATATTCATGTCATGTCATGATTATGAAGGTGTCATGTCAGTCTTATGCACACCCCTTCAAGTAAAGTGTTACCATATTTTTATATTATTATTATTGTTATTAATATTATTGTTATTAATTTATTTATTGTAATTAAAAATACGTATCCGATATGTATAAAACAATTACGTGTATATATAAAACCTCTCACAACTTTGAGTAATTTTTTATTTTTTTGGTTTTGCATATTAATTTTAACCTATAAATACCCTTTGTCATTTATTTATTTTATTTTATTATTTTATTTATGTAATTATTGGTACTTTACTGTTGCTATTTCAGTCCTGAATTTGAAATTTTCTGTAAAATGTACACAAAGTTAGATGGACTGGAAATAATTGTGACATTGCAAAGCATATTTACAACCCAAATTCCGGAAATGTTGGGACGTTTTTTTAAATTTGAAAAATGAAAATGAAAATGAAAACTAAAAGAATTTCAAATCACATGAGCCAATATTTTATTCACAATAGAACATAGATAACATAACAAATGTTTAAACTGAGAAATTT
>JAFVLL020028863.1:0-19243 GCA_021397915.2 Tor tambroides | reverse complement strand
CGCTTGAACACACTTTCCTGTTAATCGCAACAAATTGCTAAGCAAGCGCCCGACACTGACAAGGGACGCGATGCAGTACGAGACCAAACGCGATTATATATTAGATATTGATATTAGAAGACCGACAATAACAGCAATTCCCAAAGACAGGAATAAATTACATTTTAAAATGTATTAAAATAAAAAATGCTTAAAGTTGTAATATTTTATAATAATACTGTATTTACTGTATTTTATAAATCAAATAAATGCAGCCTTGGAGAGCATAAGACTTCTTTTAAAAACATAAAAATCTTACAGACTCCATGCTTTTGAATGGTGGTGTGTGTGTAATTTAAAAAAATAAAAGGCAATAAAATGGGCAGAATGGCTGCTTCTGTTAATTGGCCAATCAGTTATTGTCAGACAGCAAAATGGTCATATATTGGGCAACTACTCTGTCTGACCAATATATATCAGTCTATCACAGACCTCCTGTTTGTCTTGTTGAAACATTCCTGTTTGTCTTGTTTATCATGTAATTTTCAGCTTTCAGCAACAGCTGTCATTTTTCAAATTCCTCTAAACGTTCAATGTTTTCTCTTCAGGTCGTCTCAGCCGTCTCGCCTATTCAGACTGATTTTTATTTACTTTTTTAAAAATCATTTGTTCTTTTTATGACCTGCTATTTTCTATTGAAAATAGGGCCCAGAACATATTCTACACAAGTATGCCAGTGCTTGATTTTGTATGTCATCGATTCTAAAGGAATGCATGTTAAATATGTAGAATGAAACCATACTGTTGCGTTTGCTTGCTTGTACAGAGTATGTTTCTGGGCTAAGGAGATATAGAGTGTTCATCTGCAGCTCATTTCAATAACATGAACATTTTACTTGCTCCTTCCCTATTTAGCATAACAGAACACCTTGCTTCCTGCTGCTGAAGGTATGCTTGTACTTTCCTTTTTAAACGTTTCTTTTACTTTCCATCCCAGTCCCAGCCCCAGCCCAACAGATCACGCTCCACCCAGTCTGATGGATGGGAGCCCTGCAGTTTCCAGAGGCACCAGGGGCATTTGGATTTGGGTGGCCTTGCTTGTAGTTCTAGCTGTTCTACTAGCCCTGCTGGCGAGCCTGATGTTACAGCCTGCAGTAGATGCAGCACCTGTGGGCACCGGGGACTCCTGGATGACCATCCAGCAGCTTCTGTGGCCCTATACTGGGCTGAGGCACAACGGCCAGCCCCCTGTGTGACACCAGGGTGTCGACAAGGCTGCAGTGGCCGGTTCTAACAAAAACTCTGGCTACAAGAGCTGTGATGCAACACTGCTGCCTGTCCTTCTAACAGAACACTTTGTAACCATTTCTTACCGAAGGTAAAAAGAAATGTGGGCGTCTCGAGAGAGATGTGCTGAAAACTGCAGACTGCTTGGATGCTGTGTACACAAACCGTCGGGTTGGCCATGTATGTAATAAGCACTTTTATGAGATAGTCAGTGCCAGCTAGTAACACGGTGGATATTTGGATTGGAGTGAGATGAGCACACTGCAACAGTGTGAATGTCAAACATCAAATATCGGTTGCCCGAAAAGGCTGCCTTTTTTAACATTTTGAAATTGATAAGTGTATTTTTATGGGCAGTTTGACAGAGTGTTCAGATGAGATCTTTTTAAAAAATGTTCTTTTTGTTAACTTATTTTTACAGTTTTATGCAGTAGAATTTTTTTTCCGATATTATTAATTGTTACAAACACATGGTTTTTATCCTCATAAAGCTGTTGGTTTGGTGTTCATTGTAAGAAGTTCATACACTTTTGTATGTACCAAAGAGGGGGGAGAGAAACTTTGCACAATAAAAGAAACTGATCCAACTCATCTCACTATTTACTGTGCAAAACAAGCTAAATGGATCACAAAGTTTCAGTCAATATGTGTGTTTAATACTCATGCTTGGGTGTGTTCTTATTTTAGTTGTTCAACCAAAGCTGGTTGTATAAAATGAAGTAAATGAACCATTGTCAAATAGCAACAAATTCAACACGAGTATAACAATCTATAAATCAAGGAGAATCTCACCAAAACATGTCATATTTCAGCTACAAAAACAATTGTATTTATTTGTAGTATATTAATAGAATTTATAATAAAATCAAATTTGTTTGTTTTTTTTAGAATTAAATACACTTGCGAGTGTCTGTAATATTCTGGCATTTAGGAACAATTTCTCCAAGAAAGATTGTGCGCATGCTCTCATTTCTTTTGTGGTTTTATCTAGCTATTGTGTATATATATTTATATTTATTGCTTATGTTAAAAATAATCATTCAAGAGAGTCATTTGAGTCCACCTGCTTATAAAGAATTTTACAGAGTGATATTACATCTCAGCATATCATCAAGATGTAGCAATGACTGTTCAAAACGGGTATCAAATGTTTTAGATATTAATGTGTATGCATGTAGTTTTTCTGGATGTGTATGCTTTCTCTTCTCAGGAGTATGTGAGGACACGTGTTGCACACAGGAGCCTCTGTACAGTGTCTGTGTAGAGATAGTGAGACTGACGGACTCTGGCTTGGCCCTCGGTGCTCATGTCCTGTCTGAGCATGTGCAGAAAGGTGGAGTGGAACTCGCTGCCCTCGGCCAGCTCAGGAGAGAAGCTGTCGTCAAGCTCTTTCATCTTCAGATGCTGGTTCCTCTGAGCGCCCAGCAGGTAAAGAGACCATGCCTCCTCAGCCACAGGCCCGGCCTCTAACTGTTCACAGGCCTACAGTGTCAAAAAGTTAAAGGTCAGAGGTACTGCTGTGTATACAGTAGTTCAATAGTGCTTCATTCAGTCAGGGTGTATGACACACCTGAAGAACAAGGTGCTCTTGTCCGCATTGTGTGTTCCAGCAGCTCCAGGAAAAAGCCACAGCTGAGGACATTAGAGCCATTTGTTCATACACTGTGTGCTCTATTAATGGGTCCTAGAAATGGAAAAAACATGGATAAAATTGTTAATCATGGGTTTGAATAACTGGTCTATTTAAAAAGGAATTGGTGATAGAACTCTACACTTTCAAATAAGGGTTCCAAGAGGAGGCTTCCACATCGACCTTTTTCCACTAAGAAGAACCCTTTGTGCAATAGACCGTTTACGATACTTCATCTGTGCCAATACAGAAAATGATTTTGAGAGTGTAAGGCAATTCAGGCCCCTGGTTACCTTTGGGTTGATGCTGACGTACTTGTCTGAATACTCATTCACAAATATATTGATTCCAGCTCTCCGCATGGCCTTCTGCAGATCTGAGGGGCTCATCCACTTCCCTAGAAGATGATCTAGGTTCTTTGTTTCCTCCATGTGCAGCATACATTGCTTACCCTGAGAAACAAAAAGCTATCGATCAGTACTGGTGATGCACACAGAAAACCATTTTTTTTGTAGCCTTCGATATGTATGGAAAACAGCCTGGTCTTGAATTGATGCCATGCTGTTGGGTCTTAGATAAATTAAATTTTTTATCAATTAATTTATTCAGAAATATATTAAAAATTCAGTTAAAGCATGCAATAATTTGAGTGCATGTAGTCAGTGATATAACTTTTTGGTCACACTTTATTTTAAGGTCTAATTCTTGCTATTAACAAACCATTAACTGAGACTTTTGCCTCAAACTCCTAATTTGTTGCTTATTAACAGTAGGTAGTTGTTAATTTTAGGTATTTGGTAGGATTAGGGATGTAGAATATGGTCATGCAGAATATGTGCTTTATAAGTACTAATAAACAGCCAATATGTTAATAATAGGCATGCTAATAAGCAACTAGTTAATTTTAAGAATTAGTCCCTATACTAAAGTGTTATCAACTTCTATTTTGTAAAATGTCATATGGTGCGAAATTTCTGATAATCATTAAGTAATTCATTATATTTGTAACTTATTTATCTTAAAAAAAAAATTGTGTATATAAAATATAATTTTCAAAACCTTTATATGAAACCAACATGAATACAGAAAAGTTCTACATTTCTATGTTTTAAAGTAGATGTTTAAAAGATTTTTCAGATATGTGTATTTTTTGGACAGGGCCTCTCTTGCCTTGACAGTGATGCTGACTTCAATAAGAGCTCCAGTGATTGTGAACAAAGCTGAGTCTTGGCCCAGAGGCCTCAGCTCCCATGACTGGAAAGGCATGTTAGTGTATGACTCCTGCAGTAATGTGAAGGCAAAGAATGCGTCCATCTTAAAGGAGATGCTGCGGGTCTCTGCGTCATAGGATGCCTCAGAAATGCAGTCTGCCCGCCAGTGCTGACCTGCAGAAACCGATGTACAATAAACAGGCATGCGGAAAAATACTGAGATTTTAAAATAACGGAGGCTTTAAAGTAGAGGCTGTAATGCACAATCTGATGCTACATATGTGTGGTGTGAATTGTTCACCGATAGGATCCCAACGTGCCACATGTGGATCCTCCAGAAACAATATTGAGTCAGGCAAAGCTACAGTGACTCCTACAGGCAATGAGGCAACAGTGCTACTGTGTTCATCCAGCCTCGCTGAGGTAGAGCTATGAGTGCGCGACTGCTCTGTGGGATAGGGGAAGACCTGGAGACCTGTTTCTAACAGCTATGATGAGGCACAACAGTAAATGACAGTTAATGCACATTATTCTCTTTGATCTCTTGCAGACTGTCCCAGATTACATCCAAAAATGTACCTCTCTCATTTCCCAGCCCTTCACTATGTGAGACTGGGGCGGTAGATGGAACACATCAAAATAGAAGACTCCACCCAGGGGTGTGAACTGCTGCAGGTCCACTATATGTATGTCAGCACTGTCAATCACAGGTTCAGCTGGTGATGAGTCGGAACCATTTTGATCTAGAGACAAGTCAATTATGTTATAAGAAGCTAGCAATTACAGTGATACTACTAGTGATGCATAATATATCACTTGATATTCATTATATACTTTATTTAATCAGTATTGGGCAGTGTTGCTATTATTACTCAAACTATTAAAAATTGTTTTCATTATTTAAAATAAAGCTGATATAAATATTTGATGAAAATCTTAGAAAAATTAAAAATAATAAATATTGCCTTTGCAACTAACTGAAATTTAAGTTGTACTAAAATGACTAAAAAAATAAATTAGTTATTAATCTTTAGCAGATTTTAAAATGGAAACCTGTCTCTCATACTTTCAGTTATACTGTGATGCCTACATTATGCCAAGCAACATAGCAACTATATATTAGTACAGATCTCAGTTCGGTTATTGGTTTTGAATTGAAAGTCTTATTAAAGCAATAAGCCAAGAGCCATGAGGCTGTATGTTATAGTAAATTTACCACAGTTCAGGAGCATAATTTGAAGTGCTGTGATCCTTCAGCGGTGTATTGATTTTATAAAATTGTGGCAGCAGATTAAAATACCAGCGTTAATTAAAATTAATAATAATAACCACAATAAATAACTGTTCTGCCAAATAATTGGCCTATCTGATAATATTAAACACATTAGATTTGGCTCATTAATATGATATTATTATAATTCAACTGATGTGAATATTTTGCCTATTATATGAGCTTCAAAAGTAGATTTCAGAGATGGGACAATCCATTTTATAATTACAACCCGAATTCTGGAAATGTTGAGACGTTTTTTAAATTTGAATAAAATGAAAACTAAAAAACTTTCAAATCACATGAGCCAATATTTTATTCACAATAGAACATAGAGAACATAACAAATGTTTAAACGGAGAAATTTTACACTTATCCACTAAATGAGCTCATTTCAAATTTGATGCCTGCTACAGGTCTCAAAAAAGTTGGCATGGGGACAACAAAGGGCTGAAAAAGCAAGAAATTTTGAAAAGATTCAGCTGGGAGAACATCTAGCAACTAGACATCAGGTCTGTAACATGATTAGCTATAAAAGAGATGTCTCAGAAAGGCAGAGTCTCTCAGAAGTAAAGATGGGCAGAGGCTCTCCATTCTGTGAAAGAGTGCGTAAAAAAAGATGGCGGAATACTTTAAAAACAACGTTCATCAACATCAAATTGCAAAGGCTTTGCAAATCTCATCATCTACAGTGCATAACATCATCAAAAGATTCAGAGAAACTGGAGAAATCTCTGTGCGTAAGGGACAAGGCCAAAGACCTTTGTTGGTTGCCCGTGGACTTCGGGCCCTCAGACAACACTGCATCAACTCATCGGCATGATTCTGTCATTGATATTACTAAATGGGCCCAGGAATACTTCCAGAAACCACTGTCGGTAAACACAATCTGCCGTGCCTTCTGCAGATGCCAACTAAAGCTCTATCATGCAAAAAGGAAGCCATATGTGAACATGGTCCAAAAGCGCCGCCGTGTCCTGTGCACCAAGGCTCATTTAAATTAGACCGTTTCTAAGTGGAAAAGTGTTTTATGGTTAGATGAGTCCAAATTTGACATTCTTGTTGGAAATCACGGACGCCGTGTCCTCCAGGCTAAAGAGGAGGGAGACCTTCCAGCGTGTTATCAGCATTCAGTTCAAAAGCCAGCATCTCTGATGGTATGGGGGTGCATAAGTGCATACGGTATGGGCAGCTTGCATGTTTTGGAAGGCACTATGAACGTTAGAAGGTATATAAAGGTTTTAGAGCAACATATGCTCCCCTCCAGACGATGTCTATTTCAGGGAAGGCCTTGTGTATTTCAGCAGGACAATGCAAAACCACATACTGCAGCTATTACAACAGCATGGCTTTGTAGTAGAAGAGTCCGGGTGCTGAATTGGCCTGCCTGCAGTCCAGATCTTTCACCTATAGAGAACATTTGGTGCATCATTAAACAAAAAATATGTCAAAGATGACCACAAACTCTTCAGCAGCTGGAAACCTATATCAGGCAAGAATGGGACCAAATTCCAACACCAAAACTCCAGAAACTCATAACCTCGATGCCCAGATGTCTTCAAACTGTTTTGAAAAGAAGAGGAGATGCTACACCATGGTAAACATGCCCACGTCCCAACTATTTTGAGACCTGTAGCAGGCATCAAATTTGAAATGTGCATAATTTGTGCTCATTTTGTGCATAAAATTGTATTTTTCTCAGTTTAAACATTTGTGTTCTCTTGTTCTATTGTGATTAAAATATTGGTTCATGTGACTTGAAATTCTTTTCATTTTATTCAAATTTTAAAAACGTCCGGAATTCCAGTTGTATTTAAATCATCGGTAGTTTTCTATATATGGTTATAGTTAACTAAAACATTTTTATGTGATGATAAATTCAACCTCATCTAATTTTATTTAATATAAGGAAAAAGAAAGAAATTGGGAAAATCAGGAAGTGAAAAACGAAAAGTCCAAACCATCTTCTAATGCTGTTGTGATTTCCTCCATCTGACTTTCTCCTTCCTCTAACGGCTTGACTGAAGAGCTCTTCCTCCCCTCCTTAGCTGAGATCACACTCACAGCACTCTGACACATGGACACACACTGATATTAACAGCCACAAAACGCACTAGAAAACAAGTACATACACAAGATCAAAGCCTCACTCACCCTCTTTCTGCTGTCTGATCCGACCGAACGACTGTCTTCCTCCACTGGCTTTGAGCTTTCTCTCTCATCCCCCTCTCCCTCCATCATCTCATCCTGCACTGCTGCAATGCTCTCAGTTGGTGGAGTGAGAACGGCCTCCATCATGGATCTCCTTCTCTGGAGCTGTTCTCGCTCGCTGTGATGGGACAGGTGATCATATCGTGTATGAAGGATCCGAACAGCGACGTCAATCACAGCAAGTGGCTTTGGCAACTCAAAGCCCAGACCCACCTCCTCAAACCGGAAGCCTTTAAACCTGGAAACATGGATTGTCAAGTTTTTCCTTTATCCCACAATAGGGCCTAATATTCACCATGAAGAGACACAAACCTTGGGTTTTTGTTGAGGTTCGCCCACAGACAAAGAGTGATATTTTCATCCTGGACTACAGTCTGCATGTTGCCGGTCTCAATGTCAGAATGAGAACTTGCGGACTGAATGGAGAGCAAAACCCACACACATTATATGCGTTGAAATAGAAGTGAGATTCATAGGAACATCTCAGCATAGCTCTTACCTTCAAAAGCTCCTCAGTGGCCTGGTTGAGTTTGCAGTGGATAAGACTCTGTAGACACAGGAGTGTTTCTCGATACTGCTGAGCAACACTGGGGTCGGGACCCTCGCTCAAGAGAAAGTCCAGTTCGTTTGTCAACTGTCCAAGAGAAATAGTTAAGGTCCATTCACACCAAGAACGACAACTATATTGGCATAACTGACTCGAATAAACTATGAAAACAGCAGATCCAGAGTGTTGGTCTCACCTGAAGAGCCAGAGCACAGTTCTCCAAGACCCGCTGGATTTGGGTTTCTGAGTCTTCTCTCCACAAACTGATGAAGGAGTTGATTTCTGGCTGCACCGATGGATCTGGGCTGCCGTCGCAACGCATGTAACGCTCCCACTATAAAGACCAGAGACCAAATCAGCACTTTAAAGTAGCCCCAGTATTAGCCTGAGGCATCTGAATAGCGTTTCATGATTCTTGTACCTTAGCTTTGTCCCTGCATTCAGATTCCCACGCAGTGACAGCAGAGTGATTCTCATCTAGAATGTGCCGCAGTTCATTCAGCTCATCCTCTCTGCGCTCTCTGTCCTGTGGATGTTGACAGGTGTCAATCATTACATTAAAACTTGTCACACGCAATCCATCAGTGCAGACAGCTGCATATGCACTAAATCCTGCAGGGAAATGTCTGCAACACAACTGTGAATGTTCAAATGGAAGTTCATCAGACCTTTAACTCAAGTTGCTCTTGTTTCTCTTGTTCTATTCGCTCCCTCTCCAGCCGTTCATTCTCCTCATGCTCAGCAATGACACGAGCTTCTTCTACAGGACAAAAACACAGTATACAGATTTATTATCAATTAAAAACTGATTTAAAATGATTTGAATTAAAATTGCAGATGTACCTTCCTCTCTCCGTCTTTGTTCATCTGCCTCTCTTTGCAGTCTGTCCCTCTCAGCCTTGCTGATGTTTCCTCCTTTGTTTTTGGCAGACTGGATTCAAAATGTTAAGTATTTATAGTGTGCAAACGGAGGTGATTATTTTTCTTTTAATGATTTTTTTAAAAAAATCTTGATTTAAAGTTTTAAGTTGTTTTACAAATATTCTACTAAGTTTATATATATATATATATATATATATATATATAAACTTTAAAAATAATATGTTTCAAATTAAAAATAAGTTGAAAGCTGTTTACAAACATACTCCCTTCAAACAACATACCTTTCCATCCTTTGGTGGCTGTTAAAGAAGACATACAAATAAACCAATTAAGGGGGAAACTTTACAGAAAAAAGTAAATAAATCAGACAAACATCGATAACAAACCCAGAATGGTAAGTTAAACAACATTTGGGCTCGGGACTTTTACTGCTTATGTTTCATTAAATATGAAGCCAGAAATCACACGAAGAAAGACTGATTGCATATATATGCATACTTGTTCGTACTATCACTAATATTTTTCTTTTAAACATTGTTAAAACTTGACTCACCATGTTCACGAGCTCTCAGGCAGTAGGCTAGGCGGGCGTCCTGTCACTATGGCGACGACGCACGCGAGATAGAAAACAACCAGCTCTAGGCGGAGAACGGTTATCAGGAAACGTCCCCAAAAGAAAATATGCTGACATAAATAACAAACAACCATTAAAAGCATATTCGGCGGCTTGATACAATAGTCCAGAGGAGTTTTGTGATTTTGTAAGAAAGAAGCTTGCATTAAAGGTTCAATATTGCCATCTCCTGGTCACGCTTAATAACGCTTTGACGGCTGCAGCAATATTGTCTTTTACACAAGATGGCGCAAAAGATGAGTCGTCTTCGTTTTTTCAGCCCAAAGTGTGTTTTTATCTTCACTACATATCATTTCACGCTAAACTGTTTGGATTTATGATTAGGTAAACTAAAACTAATTTATTCCGAGGTGAGTCAACTAACTACCCTCATTCCAACTGCAAGTTGTAAACCGAAATCATTTGGAAATGCAGTAACTTTTTGAAGTATCCAAATTTAGCTACTTTTCTGTTTCTATACTATTTCTGTTTCTCATGCCATCTCATCACACTAGACAGTTATAACTGGTTATGGTAAAGGTTATTTACAAAAAGCATGACACATTCTAGGCATAATGAAGTTTTGAGACTGCCTGAGTAATAAAAGTGTCTATTTGTTAATGTAATATTGAACTCTATCCTCATTTTCTTTCCAGAGGCAGCTCAAGGTGGTCTCATGTTCTGCAACACTGCACCAGTGTCCCTAAATTGTCGCCACTGCCCCATTGCAAAAGTGAGTAAACCTTGAGGGGTGATGTTATAAGTGTGTAAAATCATTGCCCTAAAATCATCTGCTGATCAAAGGTAATTTGCACTTCACATGTGTGGGACAGTCCTCACTCGTCTTGAGGAAGGCTGGCAGAAGCCGCACATCCAGCCTTTTGGGAACCTGTCCACACACCCAGGCTGTTCTTCCCTGCATTACGCTGCACAGGTCTGTCCTCGCCATCTGGAGTTTCATCTGTGTGCTTTTACACACCACATGTCTATCCAGACACTGAAACAGGAGCGTGACATTGTCATGGCAAATGCAGCCACGTGTTACATAGACAGACAGTAACATCATTACATTTGTTTGGATCATTGATATTGTTTGTAAATATGATGTTGTGTTATCTATCTATCTATCTAGCAGCGTAAACAGCTCTTGTCTACAGACTGCCAAAGGAGCTTGCAGATATTCAGGTGCAGAACAGGAGTTGTCACATGCTCATTGACACACAACATGGAGTGTATAAAAGCCCTAAATCAGGTAAGTTACTGGGGTATTTATAAAGCTAATCGAAAAAGGTGTTTTCTTGTCAAAACGAGAGAAAAAAAAAAAACAACAACCCACATGCGCTTTCTTGAATTTAGCTTGAGCTGAACAACAGCAAACCAGATATTGCTGGTTTAGGCTTGTGTGAGGCCAGCATTCTGCTTTATAGTTCTTTGGTGGAGTCAGATAATTACTACAGAAGCTTTTATTTGCATCACTACTGACTTTTAGCATGAATAGATGACTTTTTCCATTCTCATTATAACTGTTGTTTAGGGTTTAGTGCAGGCGGCTTGCTGACAGGATCCAAACTTCAGTGTTTTACACAGCAGCTGGAGCGATCTGACCTCTCCCCACATCTTTGATATCACATTCAGCATTTGTGTGTGACCTGGTCGGGGTCATCTGATCATACCATCTTTCTCAAAGCCGTTGTTTAGAGTGACAGTGCAGGGCTAATGTGGGATTAATGGTTATCCGGAGAGAGGCAGTGAGCAGATAGGGCCAGACATTTCCCTTCAACTCTTTCATTATGCTCAGTTCGTAATTACACTAAACCTAATTATTGTCCTGGGCTTTTGTGATCTTCAAAGCCAAGATGTGACAAATAAAGCCGCTTGAGCGCAAGCAACGCAAAGAAAAAAACGCTTAATGAACAATAAAATCGACAAAACGCTCCAGAAAAAAAAACGAGATTGGAGCTGATGTTAAATCTGTTGACATTTAATTTGCCGGCGAAACGGAAACACGCTTCCCTCTAAAAGACAACATTCGGGCACAAACAAATGTGCCGGCTATGAGGAGAGGAGAAGGATGAAAGATGGGTTTACTAACACGTCTCTTCGTCTCTCTTTCATGTTAATTAGAAATTGCATCCCTTTGTTTCCTTTTGCAGGCACTTATTTATTTTCCTATTCCATCCATTAGAACAAATTTGCAACATGAGACACAAATAATTGGATTTGTCTTCATGGCTGTCATGGACGGGGATGTTTTGTTTTTGTTTTGGGTTTTTTTTATTTCCTGTAGTTGAGTTTACAGATTTGCCTTTGGATATTTTGTCCTTTTGCAGACACGATGAGAAGATTGCAGATACCTTATCCTCAGCTCAGTGACATTCCATCCCTCACCTTTTTCCTTTTTATCATCTTGGGAACAGATGAGTTGAATTTGATTTATTGGTCGGTAAGATATTTTTTAACGTTTTTGAAAGGAGTCTCTTATTCTCACCAAAGCTGTATTTATTTGATCAGATATACAGTAAAAACATAATAATGTGAAATATTACAATTTGAAACAACTTTATTCCAGTTTTCAGTGTCACATGATCCTTCAGAAATCATTCTGATATGCTAATTTTTCTGTGGTTAATTTTTTTCAAGATTCTTTGATAAATAGAAAGAACATTAAAAATAGAAATCTATAACATTATATATATGTATTATATATGTGTATATATGTATATGGTATGTTTTGAGTATTCCTTTCAGCTACACCAGAATATTGTAAAAACAGCTTATTATACATTATATTTCGCATTTAGAATGAAACCTCAGTTCACATACACACATTTATAGGAATAGTTCCTTCAATCAAAAGTGAAAATTTTGTCATGTTGTTCCAAGCCCATCTGACTGTCTTCTATGGAACGCAAATGGATTTATTAAGCAGAACGTTTTCCATACAATAAAGTTTCATGGAGACAGGTGCCTTCAAGCTCCATATCTGACAAATAGCACCATAAGTGATCCATACAACATGTGCATTAAGTTCTCTGAAGCCATGCAATAGCGTTTTGTGAAGAACTCATTATTAACTAAAAATATTCCTCTAAAATTCCTTTGTTGTGCATTTTTGGACATTGCACCTGGGACAATCTGCTAAACTTTTCTTCTCACGTTCCAGGGAAAAAAGAAAGTCGTACAGGCTTGGAACGTCATATTGGGTGAGTATATGATGTCATTTGTGATTGAACTATCCATTTAAGTTTGGTTATGCTTTAGTTGAGGCCTATAACATTCTAAAGCATCTTGTAGAAAATGTGCATGTATGCTGAAGGGGGAGCGAGAGTACATAGGAATGAGAGAGAGGAGTGCTGGGACTGTGTATTGTGATGATATATGAGAGGGTTTGTTGGAGAGCGTCTCTTAGAGTTTAGAAGCTGCAGGGCTGAAGCTGAGCTCCACTCGCTCTCACTTACTTCCTGCTCCGCTGTCCTATGAACACACTTTACATACATTCATCATTATAACATGCCCTACTTACTTTAGACATCATTAATTCATTCATGCCTCTCTTCCAAACACACGCACACACACATACACGAGTAGGATCCCAGGAAGGAAGAGAAGCACACCTCTTCTTACTTCAATTTCCACAGACAAAGGAGTTCTCTGGCACGCTCGAGGAGAGAACGTGAACTAGAATTGGTGTGAACAACCCGCTTTTGGACTAGGATCAGGTGTGACTGAGTGACAAAGTGTCGGTGTGCTCACCAGCGCAGGTGATGGAGTCGGCTGCCAGCTCACTGTGTGAGTGTGAAGCCACTGAAGGCTCTGGAAACGAGTCAAACTCATCAGCATAATAGATCAGATTAAAGCTGCAAACGCTTGACAGCGCCAAGCCAGCGGGCACTCGCCGTCTAAACGTTCCTGTAAATCTCCGCTTAAACAATGTAACATGGAAAGCATCCAGAAACTTGTGTTTTGTTGTTGTGCTCACTCCTTTCAGGCATCGGACGTCAGAATGTTTGTTGTCTCTATCTACAGTGGCCTTGAAATGTATTTGGACACTTTAAAAAAATGTACGTCAGTGCGTAATATAATACAATGAAAGAAATGTAGCTCAAACATAGTTTCTAACGTTTCAAATGACAAAACAATAGATATAATCTACAAAATGGCAACAGAAAATATCTGGTTGTCAAACATCAGTGGAACGTTCATAGTTGATCCATTTCTGCCTATAAAAAACAGGCAATTGTGAGTTTAAAATAAGAAATCAAGCCAGATTGTAAGATATTAAGTGGAATTACAAC
The DNA here is from genome assembly GCA_021397915.2 of Tor tambroides. NCBI lineage: Eukaryota > Metazoa > Chordata > Actinopteri > Cypriniformes > Cyprinidae > Tor > Tor tambroides. Next base: position 5,318 of record JAFVLL020028863.1, on the reverse strand, counting down.
ATATATAGATAAATTATAAGAAAGGAGTTCTTTGAAATATAATGAAATAATTGTAAGATATAAAGTCTCTTTTAAAGATATATAGTCACAGGTATGATAAATTAACAAAATATGTAATTGTGAGATAGGCTATAAAGTCAAAATTGGGAGATATTATAGAAGTAATGTCATACATACTTTTAAAAAAAATTTCATTTATTTAAACAGAGATGGGCTTCCATCTGCCTTGACACCAGAAAATCAGCTCAGAAAAGTGAAGTTATTTCAGAGGAAAGTTTTGGCATTCATTGGCTTGCAGATCCCTCTTGTTTTAATATTTAGATATTTCATTCAATGACATTCAGACATTTTTTACAATGTCCAAATACTTTCAGGAGTCTCTGTAATACAGATGTTGTATGTTTATTTGCTTGTCTGTGCCAAGGTCTCTAGAATAACTGTATTTTTCTCTGTAAAGGTGCAACAACGATAGGCCTAGACTTGATGCCCCTTTGTTCTCATCCTGTCCAGTCGATGACCTCTGTTCTACTTTAAAGAGTTTGGATAAATCTGAAATGGATCCTTCATTGGCTGTGCTCCGAAACTTTGGTCTCTGTTGGGTGGGGGTCTGGATCTTTGTGCCCTCACTGAGGCCAGGCTAGTTTGGCTTCATCTCCCTCAGTGCTGCAGCTGTCTACTGACTGACCTGGTATCCTGCCCAAACAACCTCTTTTTCTCTACTGTGTCCCACACACAGAGTCAAATCCATATCCCTTTCTCAAGCTTTTTTTTCTGTAAGCAGTGATGTGTTTTTGCCAGGAAATTTATATTTATACTTATTCATTCAGATGAATTCTTTTATAAGAATTGACTTATATGTGACAATAATGAAAGTACAACACATTATAAATAGCTATACCATACCACATTTCTCTAATACGTGAGTAGTACAATGCTGAAGCAGAAGTGGACGTGCAGAAAAGTGCTCCCAGAAGAGGTTTTTAATTATTTTGAATCCAGTCCAGTTTTCTAGCGATTCATTTGTTGATTATTATAATACATTTGGAGAAAAGAAATGAAATTCAGTTGATATTTAATTTTGATAGTACATTTAAAACAGTTCTTGCAAAAGGTATGTTTACACAGACATTTTAATGACTTTTTTTTTTTTTGAGGTGGCATAAAATAACTACAGAGAAGGAGAGAGGTTAACCTTTATTTAAAAATATGGTAACACTTCACTGATTTATTAATTTTTAAAAAACACATGAACAGTTTTGCTAGTGGTATATCTTTAAACATTATCATATGCATTTTTATATTTTCAGCTTTAGAAATTTCATATGCTTTTCTAAATTTTTATTAATTGTTTTCCATATTTCTATTTAGCTTTTTTAAATTTCAGTTTTAGTTGTAGTAATTTTAGTACTTAAGCTTACTGTATGTAATTTTAGTTAGTTGCCAAGACACCATGTCTAATTTTCGTTTAAGTTTCTTTTCACCCTCTTAAGTTTTCCATATAATATTTATGTTTATTTTTTTATTTCAGCTGTCTTTCAACTAACACAAACTAATTTTAATTGTTTTACAGTAGTTTTATTTAACAATAGCAGCACTGAAAAGAACAACCATTCTAGTAACTACACAGGTAGTTTAGGAATCAGACTACATCTACGTAGTAGATTCAGTTGTTTTTCAGGGCTGCTGAATAGTAATACAGAAAACATTGTAAGTGCATTTTAGTACAGCGTTTCATCCACAGCCATGGTCAAGAACAATTAGTGAAACGAAAGTTATTCGTTTCCAGTATTTCTTTTTAAACGTACTTGATTCTTGGTTCTTGATCCCCAACCCTTTTGACTGATTGAAGATGTGCTTTGTGAAATTGCCTTGACTCAGCTAAACCTTTGAAGTCATCTTTCTCGCTTTCTCACTCTCTCTTTATTCACCCCACAGCATCTAATGTAGCACACAGTCAATCTAGTCCTTAATATTCTCCCTCCTTTCCCTTGAAGACACGTTTTCAGCCCTCTCTCTTCCTTCACTGACCCTCCGGTTTCCTAAGAGCGTGTGTTACTCTGTCTTACCCACTGGTGCTGGGCCTGAGGACAGCCATCATCACTTTAACCCCTGATTCCATGCCCGGGGGGCAGATCAGACAGTTTCTGTGGCCTCTCACCTCGCTAGCTCCAGCCCCGTGGTGAACGGCACTCCGCCAGCCTTGCCAGCATGTCTTGATTTGGAGCGCCTTAAGAGAATGTTTTAATTGTCACTTCTCATTTAGGGGGAGAGTGACATCTCTAGGCGGACAGGCGGGAAAAAGGCGGGCCACAGTAATCAGAGGCGATGAAGACGGCTTACATGCTGCAGTAATCGCACACACACTTATGCTCATACACGCATATACACACACAGTCCCCAGGAAGCTGTTTGCGATGAGCTGTTCCTGCTTTTGGCTCTAAGCACCGGGAGGTTCTCCGCTCAACTAGGCCATGATCTGATTTGACAAGCGCGCTGCTGTCATCTCAAGTTTGTCCGATTTGAAATTCTAATTAATGAACTTGCAGCCACTTTTGTGTTTCCTTTTGCATCTGCCCCCCCCCCCCCCCCTCTTCATTTGCCTGAGTTGCTGTTTATTTCCTTTGCAGGATTCGTCTTCTATTTGTCTTTTCCTCATCCTTCTAAGTCTCCTTTGTTCTCTCGACTAATTGACTCCTGAGCCCCAGCGTGTTTTAGCATGTGACCGTTCCCGCCACAACGCTGATGTTATCGGGAACAGCAGAAGGAGGGTCACGCTCTTGTAATTAAACCTTGCATAAGCCAAAGCGTAATGACTTGAGATCGCTAAAGTTGATGGCTTCAAGAAGAGCGAGTCAGCACTGAAGATTTGATCATTAAATAATAGTTCCCTCACTTCCTCAACAGGCCTCATTTTGATTATTCGAGCAGTGCAAGAATGTCCATGCTTTGAGAGTGCGACCAGATGATGTGTGCGACCTTTCTTTCTTCAATGGAAAACAAATGAGATACTTCTGAAGAATCTTCACACAGGTTTCCAGACAAGAAAACAGTTTGGCTACAGTCAAAAAATGCCAAAAAAAGCATCATAAAAAGTATCCGAGAAATGCAATTTTTAACATAAGAGATCATTTTGAACATTGGAAGTGCAAGGCTTCCAGTGTCGGTGGCTTATTTTAGCTGTATAAAAACAAACCATAATGCTCTTTGATGTTGCAAACTGACATTTGTTATCATATCATTTTAATTTATCGTAATCAGAAACACACTGGTTTGTGCACAGTTTTACCATTTACTGTACTTTATTCTTCCAGTTATTTACCTACTGAATAGTAGCTAATACACATTTACAGGAAATAGGTTGGAAAATATGGTGGAATTTTCCAAGACTTCTGACAACATAGCTTTGTGTGAGAAACAAACTGAAATTTGATGTGTTATTAACAGATAATCTTCACTTCCAATGAGCTGTTAACTCAAGAACAGCTGTGACTTGGATCATTGAATCAGTGAGGTGAACCCACATTAACTAATCATTCCGTTCCATATGTGAACTTGATCATTCTGTTTACTATATACTGACTGAAAAGAATGATTTATTGACTTGTCTGGTTTTCAACTTCAACCCATTGACTTTTAAGCTTCACAGACATGTTCACTATAAACTTCTATGTGAAGGATCTTCATAAATTCTGCCTTTTTGTGTTCCGCAGAAATTTAACGGTTTTGAAAGCTTATGAGGGTGAATAAATATTGACAGAATTAAATTTTTATTTTGAACTACTCCTGTAAGACAGTCACTTTTGGTGATATGTTCCTGTCACCACCAGCAGGTGGCGGTAGTGCTCTTACTGGTGCTCTTCAGGTCACTTGTGCTCCATCTGTCACAGCACGCCTCATTCTTCATATTTCCATCTCTGAGCTTTTTGGGTCTCTGCCAGTCAGAGAGAAAATGGATGTAGAACTAATCTATTTCCACGGACATCTTAATCCCCTAATACAGTGATGGAATCATTAAATCGCAAATCATCATCATCTCCTGCCTCTCCCCTCCACTGTTGCGTTAAATGTTTAAATAACAGGGTTTGATGAAGAGCGGCTTTGGGCCCTTGACGTGTTTTTGTGCCGCGTTGTTGTGACATTAGATCTGCGTTTATCCGCTCTTCTCTCATATTATCTGCCTTTGCTGAAGTTTTAGCCCATTTTTTCACTCTCAAAGGCTTAACACAGCCTTGCAGTAATGTAGGAAAAGAATCACGCCTCACTCATTTTCCATAAAGTCTTGTCAGGGACAGCAGCTTAACGTCTTCTGTCACATTTAAGGATTTTTTTCCCACCCCTTTCACTATTTTCCTCCGTCCATACACAAAATTACCTTGAATGTTTTTTGGATTGCAGATCAGAAATTGGTCTGAAAGCATCCGTCAGTGCTGCTTGGCTACTTGGAAGTGTTTACAAACATGAAAATTCACCATCGCAACTTGTTCCTTGGGTTTTCTAAACCACTCAAGCCACCCACTGGTACACCACTGGTAATAATTACATTTACGTCATTACAAAAGTCTTTTCTTTTAAACGTACTGTATAGTGATTTTCCAATACCCTCCCGACGGATATTTGCAGCTGGAAAGTAGTGTCTTGAAACAGTAGGGCTCCTTATGGGGCGTAGAGACCTCAGTCTGTGACCCGCATGCCTCTTTAATATCAGGCCCAGTTGCTCGATTGCTAACAGATGACTTGGTTTGCGGCTCTGCATCCCTGGCCCTTCCTGAGAGTCTAGCGGTTTCATCGTCTTCCCAATCACCTCCATCAACAGAGGCCTTGTCTGAGCACGGGGGGCCCGATACGGTTCAGGAGCAGAGGAGAGAAAGGGGGGCCTCTGCTTGGGATCTGGCTGAACGAATGAGAGAGAGGAGTCTCACTGGTGAGCAAGTCTCTTCGGGGCTTTGGCGCGGCCACTTTTGCTGCAGGTGGGTGTGTAAGCGGCAGGCGTGTGTGTCGGTCTCTCTCTTTTTGTGTGACTCAGATTGGCCGTCTCTGTGCCAGCTCAGCCATCCAGCAAACCATCGCTATGTCAGTCAAGGAGCCATGGGGCATTTCAACCAGCGGGCATTATCGCGCCAGGACATGCCAGCGCAGAAGCAAGATCCCATTCTCTCGCTGTGCAGAAGAGCTAATGACCATACTGCTCACTAGTACTAATTGCTAATGCTAAGCACTAGAGCTGCACTGTGACACTGAATATTCACACTCTAAGATTGGATTTGAAAGAGTGTAGTTGCAGTTGAACAAATGCACATTGTCTGTTGTGGTGAACCATT
>JAFVLL020028859.1:0-42686 GCA_021397915.2 Tor tambroides | reverse complement strand
ATATATATATATATATATATGTTTCCTATAGAAGAACCATCATTTCACCCCAACAGTCATTGTATTGCCAGCAAAATGATTGCAAATATATTGTGCATATTTAATATGCTGCCCAGCCCTAGCGTTCATATGTTTATTGAACAGTGAAAATGCTTTGTGTTTTTAGCCTCTTTTATTCACGTGACACTGTTGGTTTATAAATATGACTGCTGGATGCTCACATTAAAGTGACATTTTTCAAAGTATATTTGCATTAATTTCTGTGTTTTACTCCAACTATGTGTGTCCTATTTTTTAAACTGCATTTATTTGGTTGTATTGGGGGATTTTTAATGTTCGTAAAAAAAAAAAAATGTACCAGTTCTTTGTGCATATATTAATGAAAACTAACAGACATTGAAATGTTTAATCTGCATATAGAATCTGGAAACAGAATTTTCTAAGAATATTTGAAATAATTTTCTTTCAAAATATTTTTAAAGGAAAGTTTCTAGTGGGCAGCATGTAATAATGGTATATACATTATAAAAGGTATAGTCACACTATTGGAGAAAATGAAGCTGCTTTTATTCATTTCATGCCATTCAGGGTTACAGCCATAAATGTAAGAAACATTAGTACAACACTTATAAATTATATTTCATTATTTGGTGTAGTGGGGTATGATTTATTATGATGCATATTTTACTTTGTCTAGTAAAGCACTGATAAGAACTGACTTCAGTAAGGCCTTTTGGTCCCACTGTGTATTGTGTTATGTGGAATCACATTTACAAGTCTTTATTAATTTTATTGCACTTGCATGTTTGTAGTTTAACAATATGTATAGTGAAAGGTAATGTAGTACATGGGAATCAGTTTTCAGGCACACAGACACATAATCAGCACTAAGAAATACAGTTAGCCAACATATACATAAACGCTTACTTCATAGAGCCTGGTTTGAACAAGCTCCTTTACCGATGTTTGACTGACAAAAATAATAGAGTACAATAGTCAGCTTCTGGAAGTAAAAACCCTATTAATTGTCCTCATAATGTTTAAACCTTTCAACAAACCTGCTATGAGCTCTGATATTTTATTTATTATATATGCTTTTAAGGGGGAAATAATCCATACTTTAAAAAAAAAAAACCCGCTTCCAGAAAAATGACTTCCAGAACCAAGGTTGTAAAAAGTAAGCACAGTTGCTTTCTATAACACATCTTAAATTTATGTGCACCTTGACCTATTAATAGCTGCTTTCACATCAGGTGAAGTTGCCATAAGATTATATAATACATAATCTTCATTAAAATAAATTAATTGAAGGACTGTGATAAAGTCCTCATATTTAAGGCTTCTGAAATGCAGCATTAGTTTTAGTTGACGGCACTAAAGTAAGACAAAATGCATACTTTAATAACATTTGCAAAAATACTTTCCATTTCTTTCATAACTGATCAAGGCAACATCTAAAATAAATAACGATAAAAATCTGACATCATGCAATATCACAATATTCTAACCCAAACTATTTACTGTTGCTGATAAATGTATGTACTGACAGCATTAAGTAATACAAGAAAATCCGCAATGTTATGGCAAATCAAACTGCCTTGACAATACTAGCAAATGGAAAAGGAATCAAGGCCAGAGTGATTATTATAAGTTTCCTTTGGCAGCAAATATTTAAAAATTAAGGTTAACTGCTATAGCATAAAGAAATCAGTGTTGATACTGTATCTGTCCAGTACAGGCATCTGTAGGCCTCTAACATGAACTGCCGATTGTGCGACAAGAGCGATAAAGTGCATCTGTAACAGGGCAGGTTTAAGCGTTCAGGAGCTCATGTTCTTCATCGGTTCGGCCGATTGCATCTGGGTTTGACAGCGGATCCAGATCGGCAAACAGACTGAACCAAGCAGAGAGATCTTTTGAGGTATCTGTAATTGAAAAAAAAAAGGAGTATTAGAATGATCCCTTTTTATTTATTTTTTGCAAAGATGCATTCCAAAATATACAAAAAAAAAAAAGAGGTGTAATTTTTTGCTCAGAAATAAAATCTGAAATTTGGTCTCTCAATTTTATTTTACATATATATATATATATATATATATATATAATTTCTTTTTTTTCTGATCATATTTACCTTTCCCTGCAGGTTTGGAAGAGATTTGACTCGCTACAGATGAGTTTTCAGGAATATTCTGTGGAATGGCGGTTGTCCAACCTGGAATGCAGACAACATTCAAGAGCATTTACAGCGGATGTACACTACCAGTTTGGGCTCAGGTTTTTTTTTTTTTTTGTTTTTTTTAAAATTATTCAGCAAGGACATTAAATTATGGAATCCCATTTCCACCACAGAATTCAAAAAAAGGTTAATTGCAAATTTTTTATTTCACAATTCAGACTTTGTTTCTTCCAATTCAAGGTCAGAAATGCAAGATGTAAACTCAGAATTCTTTTTTTTTCTTTTTTGTTTGTTTATTCTTTGGCAGAAACAGGCTTCCATTTTAAATTGATTGAAAGTGACAGTACTGAAATTCAGAATGTTACAAAAGATTTCAAATAAATGCGGTTCTTTTGAACATTCTGTTCATCAAAGAATCCTGAAAAAAATGTATCATGGTTTCCACAAAAATATGAAGCAGTGCAGTTGTTTTCAACATTAGGAATGAGAAATGTTTCTTGAACAGAAGATCAGTATATTAGAATGATTTCGGAAGTGACACAAGATTGGAGTAATTATGCTGAAAATTCAGCTTTGACATAACAGGAATAAATGACATTTTACAATATATTTAAATATAAAACATTTTAAATTGTAATAATATTTCACAATTTTGCTGTTTTACTCTATTTTTGATGAAGTAAATGCAGCCTTGGTACTTTCAAAAACCTTAAACCTTAAAGCTACTTTTGCACAGTAGAGTATAGTTTGTTCCATGATGATCTATTATTGTTGTATCATCTATTTCAAATAGAAGATGTTTCTGCTGACCTGAGACTGAGGACTGTAGGTCGTTCATGTTCTGGTCGAGTAGTTTGGAAGGCAGAAAGAAAGCGGGCTCCTCCTCGGGCGGCTGCATCTCTGCTCTGCTACTGCCGGCCGGATCATCTTCCCCAAACACCTCACGCCATTCCTGTGAGAAACCTCCATCCTCCAGAATCTCATTCAACAAACTCAAGCCATCCTTCTCCTGACCGCCAGAGAAAGCGTCATCTTTTCCTGTACAAACAGTGTGAAGTCACTGGTTTAAGGATGAACTTCAGTTATTGTGTATCTGTAGATATAAAGTCAGCTTTTATGAAAGCTTTACCTGTTTGCATGAGGTTACTGCTCAGAGTTTCTTCTTCAATTGAAATAAGCCTGGAAGAGAAGCTATGAGCGATTAGAGGTTTATATCAAACAACAAACTAAAAGAAGTGAGAAACAGAACAGCTCCTACGTTTCATCTGTATTCTGACTCGTCTCCTCGTCTTCTGCTTTTGCCTTTGTTTTCTTCTTTACTTTTTTCTTTGCAGCTTGATCTGAACCCTGGAGTATCAGACACATCATAATATCACTGCTTGTTTGTCTAAGATGGGTGAGTATTTAATAAATGTAACCATTATTTTATCACAAATGGGATGAATAATCAATAAGCGGCAGTTTCCTGTTGTGACAACTTGCCCCATATCATGTGACTACTGACAATATCAAGAGGATATCATACTTGAGAACTGAGACACCCAAACCTCACTTTGTAGCACACACTACTGTTCAAAAGTTTGGGGTTGCTGAGAGTCTCTTATTCTGACCAAGGATGCGTTTATTTGATCGAAAATATGGTAAAAACTGTATTTGAATATATTTTAAAATATTATTTATTCATGTGATGCAAAGCTGAATTTTCAGTATCATTACTCCAGTCTTCAGTGTCACATAATTCTAATATACTGATTTGATGCTCAAGAAACAATTATTTTTATCAATGATGAAAACAGCTGTTTTATATTTTTAGTATGATAGTTCAAAAGAATTTTAAATATTTTAAATAAAAATCTCTTGTAACATTGTCCTTTTTGGCCAATTTAATGCATCCTTGCTGAATAAAAGTAGTAATTCCTTAAAAAAAATAAATAAATAAAATCTTACTGACTGCAAACATTTGAAAAGTAGTGTATTTTTCCAAAATTTGCTACGCTAAATAAATACATAAATGTAAATATAAAATGTAAGAAAATCATCTTTCTTTTGAACTAAAAACATCAGAAACTTGTTTTATAGTTTTAACACAAAATGAGAGCCATATTTATTCATATGAATAAATATGCATAATATCAAACATCTATATAATGAGATTCATCCCTTCTGAAAGCTCTCACCCCCAGCGCTGAAGCCTCGTGAGTCTGGCAGCCTTTGAAGCTCTCATGAATAGCAGCCATAGTGTGAGAAGTTTTCTCCCAGAAATGTAGCAATGTGGTCTGAAATACATGAAAAGACAGATATTTATCCTTATGACATGTCATTCTGGAAGACTTTATTCTGCTAAACTGTGAGATGTAATTGCCTTTAACAATTTCTTTAGATAACAATAAGTAAAAATAATACAAATTGAAAAAAAGTACAATTTATAAAAAGTAATAATTTATCAAAAGTAAAAATAAAATGTAATTTAATCTAATTAAATAATAAATGCATTACATTTACAATGCTCACTAATCAGGTAAATAAATAAATAAAATAGAATAATGATATAATATTAAAAATAATCATCAAGAAGCAATTAAAGAGCAGCACCTGATAGGTTGTCAGGACGTGTGAGAGCAGATTACAGCGACTGGCTCCGAGCAGATCAACCTTCTGACACACATCATTCTTCAGTTTGTCAAAACTCGTCTTGGTATGACGCACCTGAGTTTGAACCTGAGTGATGTAAAAAGACGAAACTGCTGCCCATCAAAAACCCCCAGCAGAAGAAACAAGAGGTAAAGGTACATTTCACAAAGACATTTCAGACCTTTTAAAAGACATTTTCATCCAACGCTAGATGAGAATGATTAGAAGACACCTTACTCCTTCTGCTGGTGAAACGGTTTCACTGCGGTCACACTGTCATTTCCAGGGTGAGACTGACCTTACGGAACTTCTCCATCTGCTTGTGTGTGTCCGGGTCCAGCTCCTGAGAAACGTCCTTCATCCAGAGCAGAGCTCCTCTGTACTCAGTCCGTGACTGTTCCATCCTGTTCACCGTCAGCCACGTGTCGGAAATGGCTCGGTAACGAAACGTCTCCACCTCCTGGTACAGACGGCCCAGCGGACTTCGCAGCGCCAGCCTGCAGAGAGAAACCGATTAATAAAACGAAGAAGAATTCCGAAACCCATCACATTTGATTAGAAGCTTGAAGAAAATATGACCATATCACCCCAGTTTTACAATCTCTACATTGGCTACCTATAAGTTCTGCATCAGTTACAAAATATTACTACTTACTTTTAAGGCCCTTAATGGTTTAGCTCCTGTGTAGCTAACTAGTCTTCTGTCACGCTACAACCCACCATGCTCCCTAAGATCACAAAACTCTGGACTCTTGGTAGTACCTAGGATAGCAAACTCCACTGAAGGAGGTAGAGCTTTTTCGCATTTAGCTCCCAAACTCTGGAACAGCCTTCCTGATAACGTTCGGGATTCGGGACACACTCTCTCTGTTTAAATCTAGATTAAAGACCCATCTCTTTAGCCAAGCATTCACATAATAAATATCTGATCAAATGCACATTCTCATTCTTTTGCTTGGGTTATAAACACATCATTTTTGCTTGGTTGGAACAGCAGCTACGCTAATTTTGTCTCTGTTTGCTTCTCTGTTTCTGCCACGGGATTCACATCCCGAGGCAACTAGGAATCACACAAGCTTCAATCTTGATCTGACCCTTACGAAGATCTGAGATGAGATGATGCCAACCCCTCAGAGGACCTCAGATGATTGCCAACACACAAAACGACCAAATTTTTGCTACAAGTTTGATCGCAACACTGCTGTTATTGCTGTTAATAGTGTTCATCGTCTGTTTGATTACGTCGTTAAGTAACTGCATGATTTTTACTGTACATTTCTGTCATATGGACATTAACTTGACCACTAGGCACCACTGATAAGCTAGTACTAAATATAATGTAGAAACTTTCATTTTCTGTAAACTTGCTTTGCAACGATTTGTATCATGAAAAGCGCTATACAAATAAGAAAATTAAAAATTCAATCAAACCTTTGCTGTGAAGAGAAGCAGAGAGCTTTCCCAGTAGCTTGCATGATCTTTCCAGCACGACTTTTGTCCTGAGAGCCCTGTGAACGCAGGAACCGACCCAGTTCATTCTCCTCTTGGGACAAAACTGAAAAAAGCATCAGAATTTAGCCACATACATGCATTTTCTATAATAAATCATGACTGAAATCAACCCTTAAGTGTTAAACATTTGAACGGCACACTGTTAAAAATAAAGGTTCCAAATGGAGTTTTTGTCGTGATGCCATAGAAGAATCATTTTGGGTTTTCCAAAGAACCTTTCAGTGATCAATTCCTAAAAGAACCACTTTTATCTTTTAAGTGCAAAGAATATTTTAATAATCTAAAGAAGCTTTTTTCCACTATAAAGAACCTTCATTTTTAAGCGTGTTAGGCAAAAAATTATCCTTTGCTTTATGAAGAAGAATTAGACTTTTTTTTTGACTCTTTTAAAATACTTTTAAAAAGAGTAATTATTGTGGAAATAATATACTTTAAAAGAATATCTTTAAGTGCAAACTGAATGTAATGTTTTCAGACCCTTAATTGCATGTTATTTACTGTACAATTATACGAAAAGTATTATAATTTAAATTTATATTATATGCAATTAGTGCTTTTTTGACCCACTTAAGCTGGACATAAGTACATCTTTATATATAATTTAATATATTATTATACTTAAAATAACAGCACTTGCATGTGACCAATTGAAACGTGTATACTATGCATTTAATTTTTTCTTTGTAAGTACACATTTGTAATGATTAAATTACAATTTAGTACCTTTAAAATATATTAACTTTAAATGTAATATCAAATAACACTACGGTCAAAATTATAATCAAGTATGCTTTAGTATGTTAGTCAGCACATCAAAATAAGTGTCATTTTTTAAAGCATGACAAGATTATTAAAACAAATATTTAAAATGTACTTTAAAGTAAAAAAACAAAACTTTAAAAAATTAAGCACTTAAGTATTAAAAGGGCACTTTAGTGTGTTAAGTAACATGACATGTTATATGTGCTCTCTTTAGGTACACTTAAGTGACCTTTTATTTCATCAATATATATTATATTAAGTTTTTTTTTTTAAATATACTTTTAAGATTTGATGTACACTGCAAGTGCACATTGAATAGAATTAAGCTTCTTTTTCATTATCAGCTATTTATAAACATGTGTATTATTAATATTAATAAAGTGAGAATTTGAAGTTTACTTACGGCTGATCCTCCTTTGATACTGTTCAATGACCTTAAGGAGCTCCATGCACGTTCTCTGTACTGAATGAAACACCTGAAGGGAAGTATGAAAAACCACATTCATCACATGAGCATTTAATTCATTCAGACCCAGAAAAAAAGTTTGGATTGGGTCCGTTCCTCACCTCCAGTTTAGCGTCCAGATCAGCATCGGAAGCAACGACATGCTCATCTTCCTTCTTTCCTGTGACTTTAATCAGTGTTTGCTTGGTTTTCCAGTATTTCTGCTGGAACTTGTTGACCACAGATGATTCTTGACTTTGGAGAAAGTGATCAAAATGAGAAATACCTCTGCAAAGACATGACAAACCAATTATGAAAGTATCTCATTTGTTTAAGTCTGATACTTTTTAATGAATGTCTGCAAACGGATGGTTTCTGCATACTCACTGGTTCCCTTTCTCCATGTTTATCAGGTGTCTGAAATAAAAGTGGCATTATTCCATTATAGCTGTCAATAATTTCACAATTAATTGTTGTTCTAATTCATAGAACATAATTAGTCATTGTGTTACTGAAAAAAGCGTCCAGTAACGAAATCTGTATGTTTATCATTGCACCTTGTAAATCAGAAATAATACAGTGATAATAACACAGGCCTCTTCTTTATCTTTCACGTGCGTTTTTATATAGGAACATATTATCCTTATTAATACACTTAATTCATATCTAAACTACAGTACACAAATCACTCAAAATATTCAACCTTTATGTGATTCTCACATCCGTATTTCATTCTCTGCCGCACTAATAAACACTAGCTATATACTGTCATTATGCAACCGCTACAGTAAATACAGGAAACGATCCGTTTCTAATAATATTAATGAATTGAATTATTGTGAGACTCACCTTATGAGCTTGGATCTCGGCTGCTGATGTTTAAGACATGCTGTAATAAGAAAATAAAACGCTATATATGCATCACTGCGTGTTTGTGGGTGCCCGTCCTTGCAGAAGGAGTGATGACGTCATGTGCACTACTGCACGAGCGCACTGCGAACATAAAGGGGGAATGAGTGAGTAGAGTGACATTTAGCCTGAAACTGCCTGGTGCGCTAAATGCGCAGTTGTTATCGTTCTGAAAGATTTGTTTATGATGCTATTATTATACTTTAGGTTTTCGTAGCTTTCAAAAATGACTATTAAAGTTTCTTTGTATCAGTATTCATCTGTAAATTATTCTCAAGAATACGGCAGAATGTGCGTGCAGACGTTATCATGTGGTGCCTGTTACTTTTCTCAACGCTTATTAGAATAGACTAATCATAGCCGTTTGCGATTAAGTGCATTTAGAGATGCTCGGGTGGAAAAGGGGAAAGGAAAAAAAGAAACAAATTCAATTTTGCAATAAGAAACTGAAGCCTATTTTTAAATGAGTCTTAATGTTAAAATAAATAAATAAAGACCGTGCAAAAAAAATACTTAGGATGCTACCTACACATACGATACGATAAAAACATTTGTTTCACATTATTGTAGCAAAACACATTGAAGCTCTCTGAAATAATTACCTTTAAAAATGTAGAAGATTTGATAAACATGCATTTTACATTCATTTTCAATATAGCCAAAGTAATTGCCTCCAACAGTGTGTGGCATCAAACTGTATTCATAAATGAAATTACATTCACTTTCATAGCAGTTTCATTAAATCATCGGAGAACTGACGAAACCGTTGACACACGATCTCAGCAAAGCAAAATCAATTACAGGAGCTCATTAAGTTTTGCTCTGTCTGTCAGAAATAATGACACATATTCACCAGCACCTGCCACAGAGATCAACTTCTGATGAAGTTCATAAGTGTGCATGGAGACAAACCAGTACTAAGGATGTCTATTACTAAACAAAAAAATTCACAAATAAATAAATAAATAATTGCATTATAATATAATGGTTTTAGATTTATCCCTTCTTATTCTCCCCAAAATAACCTTACAATCTTAAATGAACTGACTTAAAGGAATATACAGACATGCATGTCTTAATAAAAACAGTTGTAACATGGATTTTGTATGCATTTTCAGATTACATATTATTACTACAGATTATTACAGATTATTACTACAAATCAGAAGTAAATTGAGTTTATGAGTAAATCATGATAGAATTCAGTTTAAAATGGAAACCTGCCAAATGATTCTAAAAAAAAACACATGTAGTAATTTCTCTCTCATTATGAGACAAAACCATCATCCAAAGGGTAAGTACGGAGACTCGCTGTGATAGTTATAGTCTGGACAAACTTTCTGCACCAGTTTGTAGTCCAAGCTATAGAAGAATATGTAGACACAGATGACTTTGAACGGTTTTGAGCAGAGCCAAGAAACTTGGCTGTGAGTCTGATCCTGGTCGCAGCTATGAGACGGGTCGTACCAGCAGCGTGTGCTTTTAGTACCTCTCTCCACCCTCTCATGTTCCACCCTGCAGTTAAACATCCTCGACTCCACCGAGTGCAGAACGGTTTGAGCCGCTGCATCAAATTCCACCACTTTGCTCGGAGGAACCAGCCCTACGGAGACATTTCCACCTCCGGTGGTGTTGTATCGGAAATAAACGCTGAACGTCCCGTTTCCATGATCCACGATCTTCCCAGCGATGAGCAGGTTGAGGCTCGTGGACTTCACTTTGCACTGGAAATCTCCCCAGCCGAACATCTTCTTAGCTTTTCCTCTTTTAACTGTGACCCGTTTCCTGGATTGATGGGCGGACGGGTGTGTCTCCGTCAGGTTTGGAGTCCAATCCCATAGTTCCTGCTCAGGACAAGGCCGGAGTTTGTCAGACAGGAGGGATTGGTCAGCATCATGGGCATCAGGACTTGACATGGGCAATGGGTCTGAATCAACACATGGATGCTTCATTGTCCTCTTAGGCCTGTCCATTTGCAGAGACCTTGCGGTCAGAGGACTATTTCCTTTGGCATATCTGACCTGAGACAACAAAATGAGAATGTAGTTTACACACAAAAAGAGACAATGAAAAAAACCCAATTCATATCTGAAGGACAAGATCTCCTTGACTTCACTCGAAATGATTTGACAGCAAATCTGTCATACAAGAGAGCTTTTATAAGTGAGTTCTTGGATCAATAATTCAAATATGACAGTTTTTTATAGTATGGTCACTTAATTAAAGTGCGGTTCACGTCCAACGTTAGGGTCAGCGCAAGGTCAGTCCTGAAACAAATATGGAGATTCAAAAGGTGTCATAGAGGTGCCTGTAATTCAATCTCAGCCATCAATATCATATCAAAATGACCTACAGGAGAGTCAGGGAAAGATACAACTTAAAAAAGCTAAAAGTATACATATTACACCCAGTATGATCCATATCTAGATAGATAGATAGATAGAACAATAGACAGAGACAGACAGACAGACAGACAGACAGATAGATAGATAGATAGATAGATAGATAGATAGATAGATAGATAGATAAATAGATAGAACAACAGACAGAATGATGGGTAGATAATTATTACACCCATATTTGATCCATATTTAGACAGAACGATAGAACGAATGATAGATAGATAGATAGATAGATAGATAGATAGATAGATAGATAGATAGATAGATAGATAGATAAACAGAACAATAGATAGAACCTTAGAATGATAGACAGACAGATAGACAAACATGTTCCACAGAGGTGACAGCACAGAAAAAACAAACATCATCTAATTCCAGCCCCCTGCAGTGATGAGTTAATGAGATAATTTAGGAAGATATAACAAATACCTTTCATCTCGTTCGCCTCATTTACATTTCAGAAATACTTTTTATGATACACAATACAGTCAGACATGCTGCTTTAGCGTCAGAATGCTGTGAAACATAATTAACTTCATTTGAAGACTGACAGTTTTCCCAAACAGCTCCGGGCAGGATTACGGCTTTCCGATGGCAGATTTACAGGAAGCTGGTTTAATGGATTAGGTCTCCAGCAGTTCCACACAGCCATCACACTCCAGCTATAAATAAGATCAAGCTGCTCAGAGCTCAGAGTTCATTTCTCCAAAAGGAAATTTATAGAGTTGTAACATTCATAAACATGATTCAATGCAGCCAGACAAGGTAATGCGTGTGAACAATAGCACCTTCGTTTTGGATTATAGTATGATTATGTATGATGGAATGCCAAGTAAACAGAATGGAACTTGTGCAACGATCATTTGAATGGCTCTTTTTAGAATGATGAATAAAAATAGTTACACATTTGAAAACAAGACTTTAAAAAAAAAGTAAAATCAAGAACATTTAAAGTTGACAGAGGTAAACGTAAATAAATAAATGACTACATAGAAATTGAATACAAAGATGGATAGATAGATAGATAGATAGATAGATAGATAGATAGATAGATAGATAGATAGATAGATAGATAGATAGAAAAATGATAGATAGATAGATAAATAGATAGATAGATAGACAAAAAGAACGATAGACAATCAGAATGATAGATAGATAGATAGATAGATAGATAGATAGATAGATAGATAGATAGATAGATAGATGAAAAATGATAGATAGATAGATAGATAGATAGATAGATAGATAGATAGATAAAAAATGATAGATAGATAGATAGATAGATAGATAGATAGATAGATATGACATGTTTTAAATATCTCAAATTAAATATTTTGAATACTACTGTTTTATTAGAAATTTATATTATTTATATTGCATTTTATATATATACAGTATATATATATATATATATATATATAAATGACACTATATAAATATATAAATAACACTATGATTTTTAAATAAAATATTTTAAAAAATTACATGCTTTTTATAGAATAATATGATTATGCTATACATTTGAAAGCATTTCTAAGGATGTGATCAGGTAGAAAGACCTGTACGTTTTCACTCTGTACAGTGCAGTCAGTCAGTCAGTCAAAAGAGGGATGAAATTCACCTGCAAGGATGAAATCATGACATACTGTAACTCATCTGAAACATTCCCGGAGGGAGATACTATCTCTGAATCCAGCGCTCTCCTAAACTTGAAAAAGAATCCATGATTGCGTTGAGAATATTAGTGAATAAATCAGTAAGTCGTGATTTAACGGCATAGATGAGTAAAAACATAAACAGCGCCGTAATCAGATGAAGGCAAAGTTACTGCAACACTGGAGCAATTCCATTGAACATGTCCAGGTGAAAAAAAAGGAAACCCCCAAAAATCGAAACTTATGATATCAACTCAATAGCTCTTTTCACAGAATTCGTATATTGGATCTTTATCTCCAGAGGTCAGACACTTACAGTCACACTTATATATTTATATAAAAAAGCAATAATCCTTTTGAGGCTCGAGCACCACGTTGCCTCTTATTTCAATTAGAGACAAATCGATCTTCAGTCTGAGGTGTGAGCTGGACCTTATACAGAGAGAGGAGGCGGCAAGGACAGAGGAGGAGAGACAGATGTCGAAAACAAAATACTACTTCTGGTTCTTCAGCTTACGATGCTGGATTGTTGCATCATTAACAGTATATGATGAGAAATCCCGCTCTGATGAATAGAGAACATGTCTAAAATCACTATGAATGATAAACTGCAATTGGAAGTATAATACATGAGACTGCACTTTCTTATTCACAAAATGTTTCATCTGAAAACACGATGGACAAAATTGACGCTGACGTTTCTGAGCAGTATTGATCACTCCAGCGCAGTTTCCAAATGGCAAGTGATGACCAATACTGCATGTTCCTTCATATGATATTCTTAACCAACCACTAAATTACTAAAGTATTGCAGACAGAAACTAAACTAGGCAGCAGCATGTACCTGCATCTACTTGTGTCTGGTAATGCAATCAAGATCCATCATTAATGATTATTATCTTATTAGGAGGGCTTTTTTGTTGAGTTACAGTTAAAGAAATGTAAGGTGACTTGTTGGTTTTAGCTGGTTTCTTCAGATCAGACTGGTCGAATTTGACAAGTTTATGGGGGGTTTGGGCACATCAGTTGGACAGTAGCACTATAAAAATGATTTTTGAAGCTGTAAATAAAAACATGGGACTGTTTTACAAGAAAATACTTCTCTACTTCAAAATGTAACATTTAATTCAGTGTGTAACTTGCTGCTTCTTTGTAATTGTTTATTACTTTTAGTAGCATTTTATGAGTGAAAATTGATTCTACACCATATTTTCCTCACAAAATCACATTAACTGTTTTTCGCCCCATCCGGATATCATGATTTGTGGTAAACAATGTCAAGAATGTTTATAGAATTCCTGTTGGAATTTCTTTTATAATTTAGAATCAGCTCTACAGGATCCTAATGGGAATTTTGTGAACATTCCATAACATAAAACAATTTCAATTGTTTTTTTTTTTTTAATAAAAGTCCAATTTTCTGACTGTAGAAAGAAAACAAAATATACACAAAATATGATACAAAATATATGTTCACAGAATTTAGTAAGTATGAGTATGATTTAGAGCAATTTAGTGAAATATCTGCTTTACAAAGGAAATATTTCACTCCTACAAGCCCCATTGTGACTGCCTTTAATAACAAAAATGCTGTGGAATTTCCATGTTCAATTTCAGCATTTTATATTAATAAAACTACCAGTGTTCATATATTCTCCATATAATCCATCCTTCATAACGCTCTCATAAACCACATCTTATTTGATTCTTACAGGATTTGTAATTGATCCCATTAGGATCAGTTCTAAATTCCAATAGAAATCAAGTACAGTATGTATTCCTTAAGGATATGAGTTGACTGCCTGTCGCTGTCTGCGGTGCTGAAGATCAGACAGTCAAATACATCAAAGAGCAAGTTCATCACCCACAGCAAAGAGAACTATAAGAATTGGTGATAAAATGTAAATGTACTTACGTCATTAATGGAGAGGAGTATCACGAGACACATCAAACTGCTCGCAATCATCATCATCATTTAGAAGGTTTCTGACTCTTGAAGTTCCCCCACAGCCGTTCTGATCACTGTGCAATTCTCAATGGGATTCAGTGAAGTTCAGGGGAAGCTGATCTTCCTGATGCAAGGCTTTTCTCTGCTCTGCTCTGTGAACACATGGTCACTCAGCTCCACCTGACACTGACAGACGCTCGCTCGCATGAGGGAGGAACGCCTATGAACGTCGACACAACCAATCCTATGACTTTCATTAATAGAGTCATATCTGACTTCATACGGCGGATAAAAGATCAAACGCATTCATATTCACCAAATATGAAGATAAACAAGAAATATCATTCATACATGTTTAATACACCAGTATTTATTACCTGTAGGTCATCAGAAATCTTAAGCTGTACAAAAAAGACCTTGATACTTTACAACATGACCATAATCAACAAAGATTAGCGAGACCACCTTGCAATGTACTAAACATTTCTGTGCAATAGAAAAGAAATGAATATGATTTAATACTCATCGTTATTTACAAATAAAACTAAAGGTAAACGTTCATTTCACCAGCTGCTAGCAGGACGGGCGGGTGAAACAACTCTAACGTAGCAGCGTAAACGAATTAGGGGAAAATGAGGAGAGTTGACCGATAAAAAGCATCTTCTATATTACTACTATCTGAATGGAAGATTTCAGCAGAATTCATAGACTATCACATCTTAGGAATATCATATTCACGCTGTTTTAAAAAAAAAATATATGACAGGTCATTAAATCCAAATTAAACCAAATTTCATGAATACATGCGTACTATATTTTCTTTTTCAGTGCATTTTGCATTTTTTTTTAGAGGGGAGGAAGGGTAATATATAATCATTTGAAAATAATTTATGGATATATAAATTGAGTAATGTTTAGTAATCTGCTGAATGATAAAAAATGACTTACTGTTTAATGGCTTTGTAAGTCTGTTGCAAGTGTGTGAGACAGCTCATATTTATAATGTCATAATATTATACAATAAAATAAATATATATATATATATATATATCAGATCCAACAAAAGTGCTACACATGTACAATGAGCCCTCAAAGTATTTGCACACTTAAACCACACTTCATGTTTGGATGTCTTTGCATTAGATAATATTAAAAGTAAATATATTAGCATTATTGATGACTTTGAGTTTGATTCACTAAATAGTAACTGCTCAAAAGGGTCGTTCAGGAATCAGACTCACATTGGACAAGTTGTATATTTTTGATTCAGTATAAAATACCAATTCAAAAGTCATTAGTTTGGGAATCGGACTACACTGGACGTGCCATATGTTTTTGATTCAGTATAAAATAGTTCATAAGGGTCATTTGTTCAGAAATTGGACTACACTTGATGTGTCTTAGGAACCGGTTCTTTTTAGTGAATCAAAACCATAAGATTAATTTGTTTGGGAATTGGACGACACGGGATACATCACACATCTTTGATTCACTAAAAAGTACTGGTTCATAAGTGTCAGTTGCTCGGGAATCGGACTACACTGGTTGCATTATTTGTTTTTGATTTAGTATAAAATGGTGATTCATAAGATTCATTCGTTCAGGAATCAGACTACACTGAATGTGTCGTATGTTTTTAATTCACTAAAAAGAACCAGTTCATAAGAGTCATTCGTTCAGGAATCAGACTACACTGGATGCGCCATATGATTTTGATTCACTAAAATGAAGCAGCTCATAAGAAGCCTCCTGTCTTTCACTCAGTGTCAGTGATGCAAAAATATATGATGCAATAATATTTTAGTAGCGTTTTGCAGGAAAAATTGGTGGAAAAATGCACATACATGCACATACGAAAACCGTAAATGGAGGTTTACTTTAATCACTTCCAGTATTTAAAAATGCAACCAGTTCCCCGTCTAATGCAATTACATTCAGACATATTAAAGTTGATCTTTCTTGTCCAAATACTTTGTAGGGCTACTGTATTTTGCATGTCCACTGTCCTGTGAGAATTGGCAACGATTAGGAAGAAATCTTCAGTATTTTTTCATCAATAATAAGGCAGAAACTATTGGTCCCATGAGACCCATTGTCTTGACACCTACATCATTTGTGTAATTAGATACCAGACATCAAAAACGGGGCATAAACCCCCAATCAAAAGTCACACTACTGTCACAACCACTTTTCCTCAACAAATGTATATCAACCAATTATTATAAAAACGTCTGAATGGAAAACTATAACAAAAAATACATATTTAAAGTCCGCTGAGCAGAAAAGACACATCATAGAAACTACACAATGCACAAATGAGTGAAAACAAAAGGACGTGACGTCTTTAAAGAGTCCCACTCTGAGATTTATTTTGACACTTTCTCAGTTATCCCGTCTCATTGATGTGCTCCAGATTCATATTCCTTTGTCTTGAAGAATCGTTGCTTCAGTGACATCAAGGGTTCGATGGCGAATGCTTTCCTTGCTGCACTAATATAGTGCAAAATAACACCTGGAATCAGAGTGGGACTTCCAGGAGAACATGATTTGTCTTGTTTTCACCTTCCATAGAAAGGCTGCATCTTCTGTGAGCAAATGTCGTCCATGATATCTGAAGTTCCCAAGTTTCCTTACGTGTTCTCTACTGTGTGATGTATGTTTTGGCATTGTCTGTTCAATAACTCCTTCCAAATACTGAATCCTCTCAGCTGGGAAGCACAAGTCGGAAGAAAGTGGTTCCGATAAGGTCCTGACTCGTCGTACAGTTGCATAATTGACCAATACTTGTAAGGAACTGAATACAAACAAAGGCATGATCTCACAGCGTGTGGAGATGTGTGTAAAGGCTCTTCCAGAACAAGAACATGTATGAAGGTATGAAGGTTTTTGTTTGTGGCTCTTGGATGTTGTTTCTTCTTCTTCTAAGTTGGATTCAAGCATTTAGGGTCCAGTATTTGAGATGGATAGGCATTTTTTTAATTTGGAGGAGTTATTTGGGTGAATCTCAAGAACATTCCTGGGTCATACTACACCCCAAAATCAAATAGTAAAACAGTAAGAAATTATATTTTTCTAAGGACTAATTTGCATTGTGATATTTTAATGACAGTTAAGCACATTTACCCCAAATTCTTATTGTAATGTAACAACTCTCATATTTGAGCATATTTCACTCAATAAGTATTAATACATCATGATATTTGTTATACTGCCTTTAATTTATTCTGATTTAAATAAACAATGAGAATCACTATAGACAATATTGAGAATTACAAAAACGCTGAAAGTAAATTGTGCAAATGCATTACAGTAAAAAGGAATTTGGGAAGAAAGTGCTTCATTTTCATAAATAATGCAACAATGTCATTTTTATAATTTTATAATGTACAAAGGTGCTAAAATAGGCTTCATGCAAAATATAATTACTTATTTCTTTTCTTTTCATTTTGAGGTATTATGTGACCTGGACATGTTTTCATGAGATTCATCCATTTGCTGATGATATTTTTCATGATGTTAGTTTTCCAAGAAGGGCTACATGTCCGCATCTCCGTCGTAAGCTAGGGTCAGGGGTTTCAATCGATTATTATTTTGTCTTCGCTGAGGTTTCTTTGGCTTTTTGCTGAGGACAAAAGAAAGATGCGGTTGTCACTCTCAAAACCTTGCAGGGTGAACACAGACTGTGTGTAATTTATCTTATGTGAAAACACATTTTATATTACATAAACTGTATATATTATATATACAATATGCATGTTATGGCATATGATATAAAAATTAAATCATGAAATGTGTGTAAAAAAAAAAACCCAAAAAAACAAGATGATGAAAAATCATGATGATCAGAAATAGTTCAGTCATGAGTTATGATGAAATATAATAGGTGCCCTGATAGGTGCAAAAATGATGTGTAAAGCAGTTACCACACTGGCCTAAGTTGTTTTCAGCATTATTGCAACATATAATCATAAAAAAAGTTGCTGCTCCAAAACCTAGTAAGTTGCCCCCATAGGCAACATTTTCAGGCATTATAGATGCAAAGTCTGTTCCAAAATGTAGGAAACATGATTATGCTGCCTATTGAAATACCTCATTTGGGCCTAATTCTAAGGCAAAATCACATGTATCCATCATGGAGAAGACAATCCCAAAACGTATTACGACATATCAGTGAACATAAAATTAATGATGGACAAAGTGAGAGAAATGTGGATTATAAATATTGATAAAAATAGTTTACTAGAATTAAAAAGTGGGCTATTTGTGGACTATCACTGATATACTATATAATATTACTATTTATGCTATTATTTACCATTTAATTTAATTAAATAATGTTTTAGTTTTAGTCATTTTAATATTTCAACTTAAACTAAATGAAAATGAGAAATGCTGCAACTAGCAGAAATAAAATACATTTATATCTTTTTATATTTTATTTGTATTTTATTTCACATATATTTTTAGTGTTCATTTTTTTAAATTCAGTCTTAATTTTAGCCCTGTGTCAAATATCCTTTTTAATTTTTATCATATTTAGTCAACCTATGCTGTTTTTTATTTAGTCAAGTTTTAGTTCAAGTCTAGGAATTTTAGTCTAGTTTTAGTCAATGAAAAAGTCTTATTTTTGTCATGCTGCAAAATGGTTCAACTGATAATCACAATTATTTTAATCAAAATTACAATCGTGTTTACTGATCATAATTGTTGTCATTTGATAAATTATATGAGAATTATTGCATTTCACCTATAAGCACAGCTCATGCACATGGTTTAATTTACCTAGTTTCCTGATTTATTCAATAATCATATAATTTAAAACACTCTCTACATTATGAAAACTGGTAAAAGTCAAAAGCTTCTCTCAAAAGCTAAAACAGCAAAATTCCTAATATTAATTCCAATATTTATAGTCATGCTTTTCTATAAAAAAAAAGAAAAGAAAGCAAAACAACAACAACAACAAAAAAGACTTTTCAGCAACCACAACTGTTAATATAGTCGGGATCTATGTTTGGATTTTTAAGAGAGAAGCTCTGATAGGGGGATTTAAACTCTTTACATCTGGCAACCACAATAATGAAAATCTGTGGAGGTGTAAATTTTTTCTGCCCTTTGTAATGAAGAGATTTTGGATATAGAGAGTTTTTACTTTTTAAACTACATTTTAGTGTCTTTGTAAACGATACTGCATGTTAATATAATTACAGTGTTTAATGATGTCTGTGTTGTCTTGTCTTAGTCATGGAAAAAAAAGGTTGTCAAATATTTTTATTATAAAGGCAGTATGTAGGCAGTAAGAACCAAAGCAGCTCACTAGGATTTGCAACAGAGCTTTTTTTTTTTTTTTAAACCATTAAACCAAAGTTAGGCAGCCTACCCGGGCAGCTCGATGCATTTAGCATCAGAACGTAAGGCACACACTGAGATGGAGGCACGAGGCAGAGGGGGCTGAGATGTCAGGACATCAGGAGTCTGTTTCTCCAGTCTTTAACTGGCTCTTGACTCTTGACTTGGCTGCTGGCACTCAGGGCAGGTGTACGTCAGCTCATGGGCGTCTTGGCCCATCCATACCACCGTACCGTTGGCAGAATCTGGCGTCCCGAGCGACCGCCGGATGGCACAGTAACTGCTGCTCATGACGGCGAGGGAGGCATAGATGAGGGTGGGATGCGAGTTAAAGAAAAACAGAACCAAACGAATGCATGGAGTGAATGAGAAAATAAAACGAGTGATGGTGAAGCGAACGGAAAGGGTTGTCGCTCTTACCATGCGAGGTAAATCATTGACACTATAAATACCAGGAGGACAAAAACACCTGCCGCCACGCCATACACCCACGTCTTCAGCTTTCCGTCTAAAGAGGTGAAAGATATTTAGCATAGGTCAATAAACAGAAGCAACATGCAAAACTATATAAAGTTGGTTGGTTTGTGTCTTAGTGTCATGCCAGCTTCCTTGGCTATTTTCATGGCTCCTAAGTTGAAATACTACAAAAGAGCAATATAAAACAACTATGAAAATTCTGTAATGTATGGAAGCTTCTAATGGTAACCAACTTTATCTCACAATTCTGACTTTTTTTCCTCGCTGAGTTTCTCTCTCACAACTGCAAGTTCTAAACGAGTAACTGAGAGTTTATATCTGGCAAGCCTGACCTTTTTCTTTAGAATTCTCAGTTTAGATTTCACAATTCTGATTTTTTCTTCTTCTTTGAGTTGCAAGTTTATATCTCACGGTTTCAAGTTCTAGGCTGGTCTAGTTTATATCTCAGAATTCTGACTTTCTCTGAACTCAATTTATATCTCGCAATTCTCATTTTTATTTAGAATTTTCAGTTTAGATTTTGCAATTCTGACTTTTTTTCTTCGAATGGCAAGTCTAAACAACAAGGTTCTAAACTTATAATTGTGAGTAAATATTACATATTAATGTATTAATATTCATGACTTTATTCTCTGAACTCTTGGAATTCCGCCATCTCATAATTCTGACTTTTTTCTTAGAATTGCAAGTTTATATCTCACAATTGTAAGTTATAAACTAGTAGTTCTGAGTTTACATCTCTAAGAGAACTTTTAAGAACTTCCAGCATAATTAAACAAAATATGTTTAAGAAAAACTGGACTAAAGAAATCAAAATGAAACACTTACCTGGTCCAAAGGGTTGCAGGTACCAGGTGCGTCCGGTGCGGCCAGGCTGTACCGTGGTGGGCAGGGTGGGGTTGATGGCCCGGCTGGTCTTCACATCAGCTTTCTTGTCCCCTGCGGTGGGGATTTCAAGCACTGGGATGGGCGTACACTGCTCCAGCATCCCCTCGGCCGTCAGCACCTCGGTATAGCCGTCCTCGCACATACATACGCCCTCCTGCAGGGGGCAGTAAAGGCACACGAATACAATCATGCTTTCTGCTTCCTCTCAATGCTTGTGACCCAATTCACCCAATAGAGTCCTAAAACCAAGACATTTTTGTACTCCTAGTTCCATCGTCTTAAGGTCAATGGTTTTTTTCAATGGGTTTTTGGTTAAATGCACCAGAAATAAGGTCTGTGGTTAACACAAGCTCATTTTATTCACTTGTTGCTTTCACAGCCTTGTTGCACTTATAACCACGCTCTTGTAAACTTTGTAACATGGTAATTTGAAGTAAACACTGAAAGAGTTGTTGAAGCTTAATGGTGGTGACTGTAGTGTAGTTTGTTTATAGCCTTGTTTATTGCATTCAGACTTCAAAATTCATAAATGTTGTGCTTATTTGTAAAGGTTATCTTGATGAACAAAACGTGTAAGATTCATAAACCTTTGCTGGTCACAGAGCTTATTTTCTGCAATAATCCAAAAGCCAGTGGGAAAATCCTATTGGGTTTTTGTCAAAGGAATCAGTGTGATGATAGCTTCTGGATTGGCCTAAAAAATACATCATCCCTTCAGCACTCCATTGACCAAGAAAATAAATGTTATCACCCATCCCTAGTGAAAAGAAAACATTCACACACTTTTTTTTTGTTAATGTGCAAGGGATTGTGGGTAATATTATCCCAAAAAGCATGCACACTTCAAAAATCCACTAGAATTATTTGTATTATTTATGCAGACATGATTTTCTATGCACTAATTCTTTTCCTAAAATGATGAAAAAAAATTGGTCTTCCAAACACATAAAAAGCCCATTGAGCATGCTTCAGAAATATAGATCAATTGCATCCAAAAATAAAAACAAAAAAGTACAGCTTATGACCATGATTTTCTGTTGCATTCATTATGATAATTGTAGCTGGAGCAACTGTCTGCAGTTACAGACCCTCAGGCTCAGAATCACAGTAATCCCACAATCCTCTTGTGTCTTACCTCTGAGCAAAATGACTGTGGTTTGTCACAAGGTGGATCACATGACTGGTCCGTCCCTGGCAGAAGTGCTGGAGGGCATCCACCTGGAAGAAATAACAGGGTAGAGATCATTTTCAAGCTTTTGACAACAACTTGGCTTGCAAGAAAGTAATCAGTCAATCAGAAATGTGCATATGTGCTAGTAGTTTCACATGAAACTACAGAAAATTGGCATCTTTTGCACTATATACTGTACGTATTACAGTATATATTGCACAGATGCTGGTATCATAGTCTCCTATGTTCTGTAGTGCATCATGATAATATACTCCATCTAAAACCACTGTATTTAAAAGAACACTCTGCTAATTCCTTTTTTAATTATTATGCATGCAGCTTTCATGAGCTCATTTATTCAGAAGCTACAAAAATTCATTTGTCACACCACAGGACCATTAAACATGACCTCGTGAAGGCAAAAGGCATTAAAAAAGTGGCAAAAAAATGTACAAAAAATGCCTAAGATGTACTTATTGCTTTATACTGTACATGCATATAGATTTTTAACCTGAAATCTTGATGTTGGTAAAAAAAAAATCCACAGACACACTATGCATCAATGACTCATAAGCAAAGGGGCTCTGATAGTTTGTATTGGTATCTGTTATTCCTCATTGGCTGCTTAAACATGTGACGTAAAGAAACAGATGTGAAGCGGTGTAGTACAGCACCTGTGACGTTTACTCCATCCGAACGCTGACACCAGATCAGCTGAGGATTGCCCATCCACTGGTACTCGTAACACTCACCATCTAGATGGAAATCAACAGAGTAAACATACATTCAGCAGCTGTACACTTTTAGATAGCTGTAGAGAGACTCGATAATGGTATTTTCATACAATCCTGTTTAAAAGTACCAAAACTATTAAAATGGACCAAAATGTGAACTAAGTGCTGTGACCAAAATTCTATGAAAGCCTATGGCATGTGCACTTGTAGTGCACTTTAAATCTTAAAAGTATATTTTTAAAAACTGTACTTGCAGATAATATAATATTATGCAATAAAAGGTGATTTTAAGTGCACTTAGAGAGAGTACACTTTTATTACTGTTTCTCAAGACATTTATGTACAGTGCACCTTGTAACAATGTCATATTAATAGCATATTTGA
The DNA here is from genome assembly GCA_021397915.2 of Tor tambroides. Taxonomy (NCBI): domain Eukaryota; kingdom Metazoa; phylum Chordata; class Actinopteri; order Cypriniformes; family Cyprinidae; genus Tor; species Tor tambroides. The sequence continues at coordinate 19,243 of JAFVLL020028859.1, read as the reverse complement.
AATCCTTATGTTTTAATTTTTAATTTTTATGTGTTGACTAAAATCCCGAAGCACATGTAAAGTATTTGATTCAAATTTTCACTGTAGTTCGTTATTTGATATTACATTTAAAGTTAATATATTTTAAATGTACTAAATTACACCATCATTACAAATGTGTAATTACAAATATATTTAAATACATGACATACAAGTTTCAATAGAAATTACATTAAAGTATATTTTAGTTTATTATAGATGCTTTTTGAATAATTATGAAATTACATATAAAGATTTACTTAGGTCCTATATAAGTGGGTCAAAAACACTCCGCATTTAATATACATTTAAACATGAAATTAACATGCAATTAAGGGTTCAAAAAGATTACAAAGTATATTATTTCCATAATAAGAACTATTTAAAAGTATGTGCAATAAAAGTACTTCTTTGTCTCAAAGGCGATGCCATTATCAAACAGATTACATGTGTAATAAAATGTTAAATCAGATGGAGTGAAAGGTATTTATTCTGAAAATCATCCATGTAGTATAACATCACAATAAAGCAGCATTTGCTATATTTCTATGCAAATGAGAGAGGAGGAGCATGTGTCTCACTGCTGCAGGGCTGGGACTCCCACTCCTGATCGGGGCACTGAGCGATGTTCTCCGGTTCCTGCGCGATGACGGCGCGTGAACGGACCTGCACCGGAGTGAAGTCCAAACGCTGACCCTTCACACACACCCTCTGACACAGGCTCCAGTCGGACCACTCCATCAGATAACAGTCACCTGAACAGATCAACAGAGTCACCTAAAGTAGCTTTCCATTTCATTCACAACCGCAAAACTGGAGGTTCTTTTAAACTGTAGTCTGCTATGCAGCAACTTTTTAAAGGCTTTTTTAAAGTGGTTCAAATGTAGACAGTGTACTCTTTTAGCAAAGTTAGTCACATTGGAGCATATTAAAAAAGCTAAGAAGTACATTAAAGCTTGTAGAACTTTAGAGCCAAGAGTCCGTCACACACACCCAGCCTAACAGGACAACACATTCCTTGAATTGACGGAGCCTGTCTTCCACGTTGTGATTATAAAATTAACGACTGACCGATACGACGCCCAATTGTCTAGATCAGCATCCTGTCCTGTTCTCTCTCACATCTCACGAGATCCATAAAACAAGGATAAATTTGAGAAAAAGAACATCTGGACGTCTTTTAAGGATGGAACCTTCCAGTTTGTCCCACAACCGACTTCTCATAAATAAAGTTGAATAAGCAATAGTACAAAACGTACATGACAGGATCCAACCCAGACCCTCCCTGGTATCTCCTGATCTGTTAACGCAGTAATTCAACGATTTGATCAACAAAAAAAGACATTTTTATGGTTTGAAATTGGACCAGACCCATCTGAAAAGGACCTTCCCATGACCTAAGACCTTTCCTTTTCATTAACTTCCCTCCAAAGGAATGCTCTGTCTCCTTCTTGGGCAAAATAACACCAGCACTGTTGACTTTACCAAAAGTATAACCAGTAAGGACTGCTTAGATTAAAGCAATATACTCAAGAGACAATATCTATATATTCAGGTTGTAATCCTATATCGCAGGTTATCGTTTATAAGCTGCTGTGTTATTGGGATCTGTAATATTATTTAATCTTTGAAGTCTCTAATTTTCCCGATCGCTATTGTTAGTTTCACATGTTGATGTGACTATTTAGAATTTAGGATCATATGCATGGAGTTATTTCTAATCTTTAATTTGAACCTGCCTTTGTGTGTTTTAACAGGGAAGAGAAGCTATTAACGTGTGTTAAATGTGTTATGTTTGGTTTCATTTTAATCGTCAGGATAACTGCAACAATTTTGTGTGAATGAAAATTAAGTTTTAGCCTCTAAGAATGATTATAACACTTTACTGCAATCTGCTGGATATTTCCTCACGTGATATATTTTTAACAAGGCAGATAAATTCAAGCCTGGAAAACCCGATCCATATGCGTGGGGGCTCCGCCTACAGGAACCATGCGATTGGTAGAAGCCCTAGGGGTTGGACAGAATGCCTCGGTTAAATGTTCTATGGTGACTTCAAGACCTGTGGCTCTTCTTGCCCCAGGCGCTTGACTGAAAACTGAAAAGCTCTCACCTGCCATTAACATCCGGCAGAGCGTGACTTGTCAGAGCCAATACTTAGTCAATTTCATGAAGAGACCATTCAAGTCTGAAGGCGCTGAAACTCAGAGAAGAACCTCAAAGTCCACACCACTCTCGTGTTATGAGAAACCGATCGCCAATCACAGGAGGCTTTCCTTGAAATGGCGTCAGGCGACATCACGCAAGAGCCAAGCCAGCCGGAGTTCCCAAAACCCAGGAGGAAGGAAACGAAAACCATCGATCACATAGGATCCTATACAGCAAGTACAGGCAATTTCAGCTACTCAAAGTTTGCTGAACCTGGTTGAAATAATCTTTAAAAGCAAAGATAGAAACGTTCTCTGTTTGTGTAATTTCCGTAGGCGGAAGTTCACGAAATAGCCACAAGGGCTAGACTTTAACTTTCTTCAAAATAGCGCATTTGTATGTGTATGTGTGTACGTGTGTTTTAGTATTGTATCATAGAATAGCAATAAACTCCCGTTTCTTTCATCAAAGGAATCTGTTTTCTGTTGTGAATATTTTAGATCAAACAATGTGCTCAGATCTTGTTGTTACCTGTGCTCATAAATTTATAAGATAATATTTGGTTTATTCTATTCGTTGGCCCGGAATAAGGTAACAAACCATTACAGATATACTGATATAAAGAATCGCTGGACGATCGTTAATAGAGTATAAATCTGACGTTTTGATTAATATCAATTAATCATATCAAATCAACCCTAATTTTAATATTTGAATTCCCGACAGCCAAAATTCATAATAAAAGCCTGACCAGAGCTAAATTCCTTAATAATAAATGTAATATTCGTTACAAGCTATTTAAAGGTGTAATATTTATTAGATTATGTATTGTAGATTATACATCTATTAAATTACATATTTTAAAACACATTTATGTAGCACAAAAACAATGAAGGTATCTCAAATAGGGTGACAGCATCAAACTTGAACCGAAAAAAGTATATTACATTAAATAAAACCAAAAACACACAAATTGCATAACTGAATAAAAAGCAGCTACAGGCGTAAGTTAAATGAGACACAGGGTCAAAACATACAGGGTCTATAATGCATGATTATATATATATATATATATATATATATATATATATATATAAAAAGAATTTAACTATATAGAGAGGTTTTGTGTAAATGGAGATTACACATGGAGATTATCTATCATAGCTTTTCCCCAATATGTGTGCATGCAATGATGGGCTCACAGATCAAGAATCCTGTGTGATTTTAGTCTGTTACCAGGGCAGGGTAAAGTGCAGGTCTCTTCCAAAACAATATTCTTATCTCCGTCAACGGCCTGCTCCAATCCAGCACAGAGCTCTTCCTCTACAATGCTGATCTTCCCATCGCTGGAGCCGTCTGATACAAAGCACGACAGGTTCCGGAAACGCAGGCCCACCCCGCACACCACCTCCTACAACACACACACACACAGGTTCAGATGTGAGCGCCGAGCAGTCATAAACACTTCCTAAATCCAAAGATCAAAAGCAGGATTGAAACGGAGGAGGATCAGAGAGAATAATAGAAGAGAAGACGCGGCTGACAGCAAGATTGGAAAACAAGGTGTTGGAAGAGCGAGGAGTTCCAGCGCGGGTTGTTAACGTATTTAAGAGCGTGTGCTGTTAAGGTGTTTAGCTCCAACCATTGCTCTGTTGTACAATACAGTTCAATAAACACTAAAACCTTTCAATCTCATGAGTCACAATGGAGATAAGTAGGAAAAAAAACAAAAAGCAAAAGATCATTATATTATAGATTAGTGATATACCCTACTGTTCAAAAGTTTGAGTTTTTTAAAGAAATTAAAACTTTTATTTAGCAATGATGTGTTAAATTGATCAAAAAGGACATTAAGACATTTAAAACATTAATAATGTAATAATGTAATATAATAATTAGTATTATTGATAATAATATAATATAATATAATTTATTTCTATTATAAATATTAATCTTTTGAACCTTATATTCATCAAAGAATCCTGAAAAAAATGCATAATTTCCACAAAAATGAGAGAAAAATGCACAAAAACATGAATTGTGAAATATAGACTTGACCTAGACCCTTTGCAAGTCCAAGTTCACCAAACTTTGAATGTTTTCTTTGAATGTGAATGCATTTCTGTGATGAAGTTTCGTCTTGCAGTGCTTAAGTTCAAATTTGATGAACTCTGGACTGTGAATTTACATTCAGCCGTTTGATCTATAAGAACTGAAATAGACCTCAACACGGCACTCGGACCACGGGCCGTACTGCCATCTGTAACACGGTCGCACAGGACAGGGCTTCCACTGCTCCATCTGAGACGGACACGGCCTGCCGTCCCCCTGAGACGCCTCAACCACCGTCCGTCTCCGCCACATCTTCCCTGAGGAATTGAGACATAAGACAGAGAAATGAGTTCAAGCTTCAGCTCCACAGAGAGCAATACAATTTAAAGAAATATCTGACCTCAAAAATTATTGTTCTCTATCAGAATAAAAATATGGTAATATTACTTTTTATATAGTTATAAATAAATCAATTATATGACAGCTTTATTTTTCAATACATTTAAAAGAGATTTTTCACACTACCATGCAATGATTTGGGGTCAATATGATTTTGTTAATGTTTTTGAAAGAATGCCACCCATCAAAAATACCACCCATTCTGCCCCTTGGCTATCTGATGTATTCTAACATCGTATTTGTAACATCGTTCTAAGCTCAGGGCTCCATACCTAAAGGGTATGGCGCAAATCACAAAATCCTACTGACCTTAATTTATATCGATCACTCCTCTCTGACTTCTCTGCTAATGTCTCCACTGCTAAAAGGACATACTATCACGACAAAATTAACAATTCGCCTAACTCTCGCATGCTCTTTAAAACATTTTCCTCCCTCCTTTGTCCTCCTCCTCCCCCTCCTTCATCAACTCTAACAGCTGACGACTTTGCCACATTCTTCATTAATAAAATTACAAACCTCACTGCACAATTCTCCACACCACAAACTGTCAAACACCATCTTACCAGCAAACATACACTTGTTCACATCCTTCTCTCCATTCTCTGAGGCAGAAGTCTCTAAACTCATCCTTTCCAGTCACCCTACTGCTTGTTCGCTTGATCCTATTCCATCTCATCTCCTTCAAGCCACCTGCACTCACTCACATCGTTAACACATCCCTTCACACTGGAGTTTTTCCCTCAGCATTTAAACAGGCTCGTATAACCCCACTTCTTAAGAAACTCTTAACCCATCTCTTTTAGGAAACTATAGACCGTTTTCCTTTCTACCTTTCATTGCAAAAACACTTGAACGAGTTGTGTTCAACCAAGTCTCTGCCTTTCTCTCACAGAACAACCTCCTGGACAGCAACTAATCTGGCTTCAGAAGTGGACATTCGACTGAAACTGCCTTGCTCTCAGTTGTTGAAGCCCTAAGACTTGCAAGAGCGGATTCCAAGTCTTTATTACTTATCTTGCTGGATCTGTCCGCTGCTTTTGATACAGTCAACCACCAGATCCTCCTGTCAACCCTATTGAGAAAGGGCATCTCAGGAACTGCACTCCAGTTGTTTGAGTCTTACCTCTCAGATAGGTCCTTCAAGGTATCTTGGAGAGGTGAGGTATCCAAGTCACAACAAATAGCTACTGGGGTGCCTCAGGGCTCAGTTCTTGGACCACTTCTCTTCTCTGTCTACATGACATCACTAGGTTCTGTCATTCAGAAACATGGCTTTTCATGTCACTGCTATGCTGATGACACTCAACTCTACCACTCATTCCATCCTGATGATCCGACAATAGCTGCTCGCATCTCAGCATGTCTAACAGACATTTCTTGCTGGATGAAGTACCATCACCTTCAACTCAGCCTAGCTAACACCGTGTCTACACGGGATGCGAGCGGCGCAGCGCAGCGCGACAAAATACTATAGAACTCATTATAATCAGTGATGCTGTCTACACTGGAAGCAGCGCGGCGTGACAAATCCCCGACAGTAAACTGCTGCCGCGTTCTATTTATGATGTGCTGACACAAATTTCAAATGATTTTCAATGTTCGCTATGTCGTGTTCAGTGTAGATGGACTTTAGCTGTTGCGGCGCGGCGCCGCGTATAGACACGCTGTAAGACAGAACTGCTTGTAATTTCAGCAAACCCATCGCTTCATCACAATTTCACCTTCCATTTAGGCTCATCAACCATAACTCCTTCAAAAACAGCCAGAAACCTTGGAGATGTGATTGATGATAAGTTGAATTTCTCAGACCACATTGCTAAAACTGCCCGTTCCTGTAGATTTGCTTTATACAATATTAGAAGATCAGGCCCTTTCTTTCAGAAAATGGCATGCAACACAACTCCTTGTTCAAGCTCTTGTTCTGTCCAGACTTGACTATTGCAATGCTCTCTTGGTAGGTCTTCCAGCCAATTCCATCAAACCTCTACAATTAATCCAAAATGCCGCTGCAATATTAATCTTTAATGAGCCGAAAAGAACGCATGTCACATCTCTGTTCATCAATTTGCACTGGCTACCAATTTCTGCTTGCATAAAATTCAAGGCATTAATGTTTGCCTACAAAATCTCCTCTGGCTCTGCACACATATACCTAAATTCAGTACTTCAGACCTATGTGCCCAGAAGCTTGCGTTCTGCATTATTATTAAGTGACACATTATTGTGCCATCAAAATCACTATCACTGACTTTTTCATTAACTGTTCCCACTTGGTGGAATGACCTGCACAACTCAATCCGAGCAGCTGAATCCTCAGTCATCTTCAAGAAACGGCTAAAAACACATCTCTTCCATCTTTATTTGACCCTCTAACTCTAGCACTCTCTATTCTAATTCTATTTGATCTATCTGTCTTTTTTATTTATAAAAAAAACACACCCTTGACCCTCTATCAATTGCATATTTATACTCTAACTGCTAGTTTTTTCTTTAAAAGCTAATACTAGCTTTCTTTTTTCTATTCTGTCTACTTGTTTCTTGAAAAAAAAACCCAGTAGGTTTCTTTTTTCTATATTTTATCTACTTGTTTCTTTAAAAAAAAAACCTTGCTATGTGTATTGCATTAGGCTAACCGAAACTTGTCATAGCGCATGCATGTTGTTGCTCTTTTGTTGGATTTGATTATTTCTATTGTCCTCATTTGCAAGTCGCTTTGGATAAAAGCATCTGCTAAATGACTAAATGTAAATGTAAATGTAAAATACAGTAAAAAAAATATTGAAATATTCTGAAATATTACAATTTAAAATAACAGTTCTATTTGAATATATTTTAAAATGCAATTTATTCCTGTGATGCAAAGCTGAATTTTCAGCATCATTACTCCAGTCTTCAGTGTCACATGATCCTTCAGAAATCAGTTTAATATGCTGATTTGCTGCTCAAGAAATATTTGTATGGAAGCCCGTTTACGCCACTGAATAAAAAATGTAATTGTGATTTTTTTATCTCACAATTTTGACTTTTTTCCTCACAATTGCAAGCTTACATCTTACAATTCTGACTTTTTTCTTAGAATTGCCTGATATAAACTTGCAATTCTGACTTTTTTTCTCAGAATTGCGTGATATAAACTCACAATTGTGAGTTATAAAGTCAGAATTGTGAGATATGAACATGCAATTGAGAGAAAAATGTCAGAATTGCGAGAAACTCGCAATTGTGAGAAAAAATTGCAAGTTTATATCCTACAATTCTGACTTTATTTTTCGCAATTCTGACTTTATAACTCGCAATTGTGAGTTTATATCTCAAGATTCTAAGAAAAAAAGTCAGAATTGCGAGTTTATATGACGCAATTCTGAGAAAAAAGTCAGAATTTCAAGATGTAAACTCGCATTTGCATGAAAAAAGTCAGAATTGCAAGTTTATATGACACAATTCTGACTTTATTTCTTGCAATTGCGAGTTTATATCTTGCAATTCTGACTTTATATCTCACAATTCTGACTTTATAACTCACAATTGTGAGTTTATATCTCACAATTCTGAGAAAAAAAGTCAGAATTGTGAGATGTAAACTTGCATTTGTGAGAAAAAAGTCAGGATTGTGAGATAAAAAGTCGCAATCACCTTTTTTATTTTTTATCCAGTGGCGGAAACGAGATTCCATACATTTCCTATTATTATTAATGTTGAAAACAGATGTGATGCTTCATATTTTTGTGGAATCCATACTTTTTTCAAGGTTCTTGGATGAATAGAAAGTTCAAAAGAACAGCATTTATTTGAAATAGAAATCTTTTGTAACATTACAAATGTCATTACTGTCACTTTTGATAAATGTATTACATCCTTGCTAGATAAAATTATTTTCTTTAAAAAAAAATCAAATAAATAAAAAACTTGCAGACTCCAAACTTTTGAATGATAGTCAACATTACGAGAGTCACAAAAGTTTTGATTTTTTGGAGTGAAATATGACCTGAACCTGTTTTTGACAGATTTGGTGCTCTGCACGCATACACACACACACACACACACACACACACACACACACACACACACACACATACTCATCTTTCAAATTCTAGCTCAAGGCACGGCAGTTTCAGATAACTCTCTAGCTCATCCCACATGTGTTTAGCATAAAACTGCACACAATGCACCGCCTTCTGTCTCACTCTGCTTTTTCTGCCTTATCTTGGAAGTGTTTGGCAGGCAGACTGTCAGTTTCTATCTTGCGCTGCTTCCATCTGTTTTCGTCGAAAGTACCTTCTCAAAGTCCACCATTTCATCTCGTGTTTCCGAATTTTAGCTCCATTCTCCTATGCTGTTTTTTAAATCTTTTTCTGCATGCTCAATTTTACAGCCTACATACTTGTAGGTGCTCAGGTGAACATGGCACTAGCGACACCAAGATCATTGTTTTTTTTTTTAAAGAAATTAACACACACACACACACACACACACACACACACACACAAAAACATTCAGCAAATTATTCAGCAAAGACATTAAATTGATCAAAAGTGACAGTAAAGACATTTACAACATTTAAAAAAATTCTATTTCAAAAAAAAAAAAAAAAAAGCAAAGAAACCTAAAAATGTATCATGGTTTCCACAAAACTATTAGGCAGCACAACTCTTTAGAACATTAATATTAAATGTGTCTTAAGCAGCAAATCAGCATATTAGAATGATTTCTGAAGGATCATGTGACACTGAAGACTGGAGTAATGATGCTGAAAATTCAGCTTTGCATCACAGGAATAAATTACATTCTAACATACAGTATATTAACATAAAACAGTTATTGTAAATTGTAATAATATTTCACAATATTTTTACTTTGTTTTTGATGAAATAAATGCAGCCTTAATAAGTATAAGAGACTTCTTTCAAAAGCATTCAAAAATCTGACTGACCCCAAACTCCTGAATGGTAGTGTATACCTAACATCAGTTACAAACACATTTGATACAGTGGTAAGTCGTTATATATTTGTCCATTTTTTGGCTTTACCTTCAAGGCCACAGGTCTGTGAGCAGTCTGACCAGGCTGACCAATCAGAGAGCTGGCAGTTGACTGGACACTCCACCGTACAGGAAGCATTCATTTGCCATTTCTTCTCTAAGCGCAGCTGTGGAAAGAAAAAAAGACAGAAGAAATAAGCATTCATGAAAAAAGGTCATTCCAAAGGAAAACATCTGACTTACCATATGGACTTCAACAAAAGTGACCATATGGTTTATGTTTAATCACACTTCTTTTTATTAGAAACAACTGATGCATTAAAAAGATTTTTTTTTTTTTGTGTTCTACACTAGAGAGGATTGTAACTCTGATAAAAAGTGGGCTGGTGGAAAACTGGGTTACAGGGTTAATATGCCATGCATATGATTTATCGCCCACAGGGTCCAATTAAAGTGACCAGAGCTGTCAGATTTTGACTGATCTTTTGCCATCTCTTTTCACATTAACCTACAGTTTAAAATGGCACAAAATAACCTTGTTTCTTTTCCACTTGATCTAAACTTCATATTAGTAGATACAACATCATAAGAGTAGATTTAGAGACTTAAAAAATTATCACATTTTACTTTCTATTTTATGTTTTAGTGGTGTTAGCTAAGGCATATTTTGAGGAATATATAAATAATACATTTATTCATCAAGGAAGCATTAAATTAATCAAAAGTGACTGTACAGATATTTATAATGTTACAAAAAAAACTATTTTTAATAAATGCTGTTCTTTCAAACTTTCTATTCATCAAAGAATCCAGAAAAAAGCTACCACAGTTTCCACAAAAATATTAAGCTGCAAAATATTGAACTGTTTTCGAATTTTGCAAATCAGCATATTAGAATGATTTCTGAAGGATCATGTGACACTGAAGACTGGAGTAATGATGCTGAAAATTCAGCTTTGCGTCACAGGAATAAATTACATTTTAAAATATATTCAAACAGAAAACAGTTATTTGAAATTGTAATAATATTTGTATAATATTGTATCTATATATAGATTCTACTTCAGAATTTCAGGTAATTAATTCAGTTTGAATCAGTTCATATACAGTACAGACTACATTCAAATGTTACGTACTGTAGATAGAATTTCAGTAGCCGTATCTGTTTTGTAAACTATACTGTATCTTTAAGAAAATCTCTCAATGATTTACAATGATAGAATGTCCACTATTCAAAATGTAACCAACAGTAATGACATCACTGTAATATTGCAACACTGTGTAGATTTTTGTGCACAACATAAAACGCTGAGTATTATAAGAGTTATGAAGCTTTTCATTAACACAGAATCAAAGTGTAAAACCCAAACTTTCCTAAAACTTTAACACTATTCTCTTGAAAAGCTGGAAAAGCAACTCTAGCTACTTCTACTGAGAAGAAAATAATGAAATTCACAAGAGGCAGTGTCTGTAAATAAATGCACAAACCTCCTCGCAGTACTTGAGGTCAACAGATTTGCCGTCACTTCTAACGCAGTCCAGCATCCTCGTCTTGAGACCGATTCCACACACAGCGCTGGCACTTAATTGGCACGTGCTCCAGTCTAAGTGAACACACACACACACACACACACACACACACACACACAGACAGAGATATCACCCTGCGGGTTCTCATTAAGCTACACGTCTGGGTCAGAGGTTGCTTGCGTCCTCGTGAGCGGATGGTGTGAGGACACAGTCTCAGCTCCAGAAACCGACACCACCGCTGCGCTTCACTTTGACGCTCTTGGAGGGGAATCGTGAATGAAGTCTGAGCAGATGGAGGAAGCAGCTCCAGTAATGATTCAAACTCTTGAATGACTCATTCATGTGAACGGCAACTCAAAACAGTAAGAGAAAAGGAAGTGCTGCGTGGATAATGCCCAGACTAGAAGAACTAAAAAAACAGCAGGCAGCCAAAGAGCAGGAAAAAAGTGTTCAAGTCAGCAAGAAACAGGATTCGCAACCAATTGCAATACTGCAGTACTGTGGTGTATTTTTAGAGAGAAACAGGATGTTTTATGAGGCAAAAATATTGATTTTATTTATTGATTTGGGTCATTAATGTCACATTAACTTCAGAAGGAATATCATTTGGCAAACCATTTGGGAAATTAAGACAGCCATAAATACCAGCATTTTATAGTTTTAATGCAATGTAAAATATAAACGTATTATAATTGTATTATTTTTCTTAAATACTTGTTTTTTATTTTAAAGTGAAATACTACAATACTAGTATTTCTTATTTTGTTCTTATATAGAAATGTATGAATTTCTAGTTAATGATAATAATAATAATAATAATAATAATAACAATAATAACAATAATAATAATAATAATAAATGTGATTAATTTTAGCCTTTGTTTGTAAGGCTGCACAGGGACAATAATAATAATAATAATAACTGTATAATTTAAATTATTATTATTATTATTATTATTACAATGTTTATTATTATTATTATCATCATTATTATTATTATTATTATTGGCAATGGCTATACAATAATATTATCATTATTGTATAGCCATAATGTTACAAAATGTTGGCCAAATTGTGCAACACTACAAACAAGCACATCAAACCTGTTTTTTTTTTTGTGGCATTATTAATCACTTTTTTTTTTTTATCAGAAAAATTACAATTGTATTTTTTTTCCAAACTGTGCAACCCTATTTGGGAAACCTGTTTGAGGAAATGTTTTGCAATTTTGTCTACTCACCAGTGATGTTGTAACTGTAGTGAAAGCAGTTGCGGTTCAGGAGGCAGGGCTCGGTCTGCATGCTAACCGGACAGTCCTCTCCCTCTTTAGGCAGACGCAGCGCAAACGCTGTCCTCTCCCGATCTCCTCTTCCAGAACACGGCTTTAAGGGGCCGATAAAACAGACTGCTGTTCATTCACGTTAGTGAGCTCATAATTCTCTCATATTTCTCCTCAAGCTGTTCATTTACTGTCTAACAAGTGACCTGCTCTGATTTTTTTATGCCACTATTTATGCCTCAATGTCAGTTGGCTCTAAGTGGAATCATATAAGCCCAGAATAAAATTATGTCACTGTTAGCATAAGCCAAAAATTTTATTGCTCAGGCTGCTAAAGGGATTTAAGGGAAAAACTGTGTTGTTATTGTTAATCAGTGTTGCTATTGTTTTGGGGATTTAAATAAAGCTTGAATAAAATATAAGTATTAGATAAAAAATTAAAAACCTAAAGCAAAATTAGAAATGTTGCCTTGGCAACTAACTGAAATAAATATCTTTATGTATTAAAATGACTAAAACTAAAATTTAAAACAAATTAATATAATAAATTAATAAAAGAAAATAAATAAATTAAAGAAAAAAAACTAATAAAAAATGACAAGAGCATATTAAATTCATTAACATTATTAAAAATATTTTTTTGGATTGAAATAAATCTGAAATAAATTATAAATAGTAGACGAAAAACTTAAACTTAAAAAAAAAAAAATTAGAAATATTGCTTTGCCAACTAACTGAAATAAGTTCTAAAATTACTAAAACTAAAACTGAAATAAATTAAAGCTAAACAGAATGATAAAAAAAAATAATAAAAATGACAAAAGCAAATAACGAAATTACTAAAATTATTTAAAAAAAATCCTTTTCAACCTGGTCTCGCCACTGGGTGGCGCTAAAAGAGTTTTCGTTTTTTTCCCCCGGAACAGATGAATGTACATATGGTATGTTTTATGTGACATTGGTTTTGTAGGTGTCACCACAGTTCTGACTTGAAATGTCCGTTGTGTGGAGCTGTAAGTCTCCGTGATGTTTTAAAATAACGTACCATCTGCACTACACCTAACCTTACCCGATAGTATGAACAAAATGATGTAAAAACGAAATCGCAAGCATACCATTTTAGCTTGTTTTTCAATCTCTCATTTTTCAGCTCTTTCATCGTGAGTCATGTTTTTGATGGGATTCGTACCCAAGGATTCCGGATCCTAAGTCCAATTCCGTGCCGGCTGAGCTACCAAGCAAGCTTACCATGTCCGGAAAGTGAAACATATGGAGCTGTAATCATAACTGTGTACGAAAACGATTACAAGTGCTCACCGTGTTATCGTCTCTAATGTTAATTTCTGTTTGAAACTGCAGTGATATGTGCTTATTGGTATGTATTTCTCCTCTCGTGAAAAAGTTCCCAGAGGTATGTTTTCCTCATGACACCAGGTAGATAAATTTTTACTTTGAAATAAAGCGGAAATAAAAAAATATATATATATATAAAAATCAGATGAAAAACTTAAACTCAAAAAACTTAAATGAAAATTAGAAATGTTGCCTTCACAACTAGCAACAACTAACAACAAAAATAAATAAAACGTTGAAGTACTACAATTACAAAAACTAAAATTGAAATAAAAATAAAGCTAAACAAATATAAAACTAATAATAAACTAATAAAAATGACAGAAGCGCATAACAAAAATACTAAAACAAACAAAAATGTGAGTTTTAAAAATATAAAAAATAAACACCAATTCAAAGCTAAAAAAAGGATGTGGATTCATCTGATCTGAGAAATGTTTGAGTTTGTATTGAGATCTTTTGATGCTCTCTTGGCAAATCTGATGCACTGTCTGAGACATTGCTGAGATCTCTTCTGAAATGTAACATTACTAGGGTCAAGAAGTGAAATATTAGAGATCAAATCAATGCGAGATGCAACCCTAGTGTGAACAGGGTTTAAATGGATTAGCGATAATCCTGACCAGGTCACATGGGGTCCAGGAGCTCCAGTCGGACAGCACACAGTCTTCAGGACAGGGCAGGCGGTTCTCCCTCGTGCCCTGCGGCATCTCCTCTGGATCACACAGATAGTCCTCCACCGCATCAGTGGGACCGTCCGCTGTGTTCAACATACACCTGCAGGACCATCAAAGATGAGCACAGTATAATGTCAGTAACAGTACAGTAAATATGAGGAAAGCTGTCTTTGACTCTCACCTGACTCTTCTGGTCTGAACGCCCTCGCCACAGTTCTCCTTCAGATCCACGTTACTGACCTTCCACACGCTCCAGGGTTCAGCTACCCAAATATACTGACTGCAGTCACTGACACACGGGACCACCTCATAGACCTGAAACACCAGACCACCAACCACACATATACAGTCATACACAATCCAACACTTCTCACTGAAGCAGATGAGACGGTTTTGAACATAAGGAGTATAATAAAATGTTCAGTGAAAGGTCAAAGTAAATATTACTGTATCTGAGCTGCTTTATTTCCTATATAACATAAATGTACTAAATTTAATAGGCCTATGAATGATTGCAGTTTTTTCTGTTACTAAAATTTGCGACAAGTCGTTTAAAGCCCTGATTTCTGAGATTTTTTTTTCTAGAAGGATATCCTTTATATTATAGAAGGATAAATCTTTTTAAATTAAAAAGAAAAGAAATATACATTAATCAATTAAAGTTAATCACAATAAATAAATAAATAGATAAATAAATAAATAATATAAAAACAAAACAAAAACACCATAATATTAATTCAACATATTGTTAATTGCAAATTTAATCAATTAAATGAAAATAAATAAATAAACCTAACGGAATATTATTCAACAGATGGTCATAAATAAATAAATAAATAAACATTAAAAGAAATAAAAAGCAAAATAAAATAAATAAATAAACAAACAAACAAGCAAACAAACATACAGACTAAAAGAAATAAAAAGGAAAATTAAATACACAAAAGAAATAAATTAAAATTAAATCAATCAATCAGGATATTCATTCAACACATTATGTAAAAAATGAATGAATGAATTAATTAATTAATTAATAATAAAAAAATCGATTCAAGTGCACCAGTTTTTAAATCAAAATTTAAATCAACTTTGGAATGAGAAAAGTAAAAAGAAATAAATAAATTAAAAGGAAGACAGAAAAAAAAGAGAAGAAAGTGGTTTTACCTGTGCCTGTGGCCGAGCAGCGTTATTGGGAGTTAGAGAAAAATGTCATTAGAACATCTGCATCTAGAGACCAAAGCACCGCAAAACATCATGTTCAGTTAAGAACACACTTCTTATTGTTGTTTCTTTGTAAGAAACGGCATTGCTTAAACAACATGAAACAACATGAAATGCAGTTCACGAGACCAGAAATATCTATTAAGAAAATAAATAGGTTCAGTTTTGATTTCACACTGACAAAGTACAGAAGTCTATGTAATTTCTTGCTCTAGACATGTTGAAATTTGTCTAATGTAAAACGACATGACCTCTAACCACCCTGATAATCTCTTAATTAATAAAAAGAGAGCATTTAAATTAAACCTAATCCAAGAGCACATATTATCAGGAGCAAAGATCTCAGAAATGCTTTGATGTGGAGCTATCTATTTCTAGCAAATCTCAGTAAAAAAAAAATAATAATAATAATTAGAGATGAAAAGACAAGTATTTCTGAATAATTTGAGATTCATTTGTGAACCTATTTTTGGATCTTAAGCCTGTGATTTTCACTGAATAATCAGAGCCAATGTTCCAGAAATTGAGAGAAACTTTGAACTCTGTTCTGAATAGTGAACTGCCTATGTAGGCAGTATTTTAAGATATCACAGGTGTGCTCCTATGCCTTAAGCAATGACAGATCAGCATGCTTGCGTGCTGATACCTTCTTTTGGACAAATTTTAAGGTAGCACTTCATGTATCCTTTGGCAATCCCACAGTGCATAACAATACGCTCTATCCAAACTAAACACATGCAAAATGGGGGATGAGAAAAGATAAATGATTTTAAGTATACTTATATAATTTATTCAGCATCAAAAAGTAGCAATAAAATAGTTGAATCCAAATAAAAATGTACTATTTAATACAGTATTTGCATGTGCAATATATGTTTCAGTGTTAATTCAGTGTCACTGATATACTGTACTATTAAAGATTTGGTTAATATTTGGAATTAGGTTGTATTTGTACATTTTCTGTCTTTAATTACTGTTAGTTTTACTAATTTTGCTTTTATCAGGTTTTAAAAATGTTTTTAGTTTTTTTTTTAATTAACTTTAGTTTATTTAATTTGAGTTATTTTAGTACTTCAAGTTAAACTAACAAAACTTTAAGTAACAATTTTTAAATGGTTTTAGTTTTAGTTAACTATAATAACACTGGTATATTTATGCTCATCAGAATATGCTTTGTTAGCAATGTACTATACCAAAATCTATTGTATCTTTGAGATTGTAATCCAAAACTGTAATTGTAATGCAAATCTGTATTGTAGGTTCCATTTCAGTTAGTATGCTGTCTATGTAGGCAGCTCACTAGGTGTTGGAAGAGAAAAAGTAGACTAAAACAATGCTCATTAACATATAATACCTTCAAAATTCTTTGTTTAAATGATTTTATTAAGCAAATTTATTATTTGAAACCCCTGAACCTCATGGACTATATCTATTTAAAACAATATATATATTTCAAAATTCTTTCCTCTATGCATACGGAAGTGTGGTGTTTACCTGGTTAAGGTGGTCCAGTTTTGGGCAGGGTCTTCCTCCATTGTAAGGCTTTTCTCTGAGCCATTTTGAGCGAACTTTGACCCCACTGCCACATGATTTACTGCAGCGTGACCAGTTGGACCATTCGCTGAGTTTACAATCAGACGGGCAGGGGACGATGCAGGCCTCCTCGATATACCCTAAAAAACAGTACAGGTGTTAAAAAGGGAACATAAACACAAAACAAACTGTGGCGTCCCTACTAAATTCTACATCCTTGAAAATCATAACAAGCGATGTCCAACTTTGGAAGCTATAGTTCTCTCCTAAAATATGAAGAGGTCAGACAACAGATTAATGAGTTAATCCAAATTTCACAAAAAGCTTATGGTTTAGAACCGTCAAGGATAAATGAATGACACTAAAACCGCCAGCAGATGGCAGTAAGTCTTAATGAGTGATTCACTGAAACATTTACTCAAACGATTCATTTAAAACGGCTGATTCATTTAGAAGCAAGTGAGGGGCTGTGTTCGAAATGCCATACTATCATACTACTCTTACTATTTCTGTAGTATCCAGCATGTATGCTGTGCACAGTATGCTAATTTTCTGTATGCATGGAATACCTGGATGACCGACTATATTTGCCAGAATCTGCTAAATATAACTTAAGTAAACTTAAATCAGTACAGAAGCTGTGTTCAGAATGGCATACTACCATACAACTGAGTGTATACTGCTGAGTGTATACTGCGAATAGTATGTGAATTTTCTGTATGCATGGAATGCCTGGATTATCTGCTACATTTGCTGATATTTGATGTATGCACCTGAAAACGCTGCATGGGATACTGTTTCCCAGAATGCAACGCGCTCCATGTGACGTTTCATCTTCAAACGCGTGAGTGAACTGGAGGTGGGGAATAGTAATTATAAACATAATACTTGTATATACATGTAAACTACAAACAATCGCTGTGTATCTAAAAACAATATCGTTAGTAGGAGAAAAATTGTACTTTAATCTCTGCGGCACGTTTCCCATCAAGTCAAATGACGTCACCTTTATCTCTATAGCGCTTTATACAGTACTGATTGTTTCAAAGATATTAAATAATACTACTAATAATATTGCAGTAATATAATATATATAAATAAAAATAATATTTCAATTATGCAAACAAAATTCAATTCTGCTGTCAAGCAGCTCTAAAAAGAAACAGAGTGTATTTACTCTAAGGACAAATAGACCAGTTTGTTGGCAGAGGCTATTTACATTAACTCCGCCCACCAATGCCTGGCTGCGATAAACAGTACCGCAAAAGACCAGTGTATTTCTTTAATATCAGTGGCGCATTGAGTAAAAGTTGCGAGACGTGTGGTGATGACGCGATCCACCCGAGTTCGAATCTGCCTTTTGTCAAACTCGTGCTACTCCTTTTGCCATCACATACCAGATCAGAAAGGCATTTATTTTCAATAAAAAAATAAGTAAATATTTGAAAAGTGGAAATAAAACGCCTCATTAATAACAGTGTTACTAGGTATGCTTAGCTGTAGGTAGGTTTTTGTCCCAATAAATTGGCATTCATCTAATAAAATTTATGTATATAATAATTTACACTCAATATGTTATTGCATACTGTTTTATAATGTACTACAGTACTGAAGTACAAATATCTGCCACCTACTATTATTTACACGCCTGTTGCTAAAGAAAATGCTGCTATTTTAGTGTAAACAGAATTTATCATTATTTGCACTTAGTGTAACTAGAATATATCACTTTTTCCAATTAGTGCAACTGGCAAAAATATTATTGTTCAGTTAAAGACAGCTCAGTGTTGATTCAGTTCTGTGTCCAATATGTGAAGTTCATCAATTATGAAATGAGCTCAGTTGGGCAATATAGCATTGTTTACTAGTATGAAGTCTTATTAACAAGCCTTTGTACAAAGAATGGTTAGCACATTTGTTTGTAAGGAAACAACCTTGACAGCTGTGTTGAATTAGGCCTAATGTTTGTGTTTGTCATGTGACAATTAAGCATACTACTCTGAAACATTTGTTGCTTATTGTATACTGTTTCACACACTATTCTTTAAAAAAT
>JAFVLL020028858.1:0-34863 GCA_021397915.2 Tor tambroides | reverse complement strand
TAGTAATTTATATGCAAAAAGTCAAAGGCTAAAAGGGGTCTCTTAAGACCAAATGTAATCAACCATCAATGAGCTTAAGCAGATGCTACAAAATCAATGTAGAGCTAGAAAGCACCTTTGAAAGCAAATGTACAGTGGTGGCCAAAATTATTAAAACTAGTATTTTCACCAGCTAAAAAATAACTAGAACTTAAATTCATTTTTAGCTGGTGAAAATACTAGTGTTTTAATAATTCTGGCCACCACTGTATATGTAGACTGCAGACAGCAAGGCAGCCCACTGCATTCTGGAACAGAATCAGAGAGTGAAAGAAAAGAAAAAGAAAAGAAAAAAAACAGAATCCAGAGAAAGAAGATGGATGTTTGCTTGCTACCTTTTCCATGCCTCCCCAACCGAAGTACTAATGATGTCTCACACTTTTGTTGACCTTCTCTCTTCTGTCTCTTTCTCATATACACATGAAAAGACACAAAGAAAATTTGATTCCGTCTAATATTCTTAAATGTCACTGACTCCCTCTAACTCCAACACTTTTTCACCTTCCCCAAAAGGCTGCAGCACCACTGGAGTCACATTGTGCCGACGACAACAACAACTCTGCCCCCGAATTCCCTCGCAGCGACCGTCAGAGGCCGTTTTGAACTTCTCTTTGGAGTCTCGGGCTTGACTGAAAGAGAATTAGATGTAATTTGATGGGCTGGTGGGCTGTGAATATTCCCGAGGCGAGGACAGCTGTCTTGCCTAGAGAACAATTGTGATGGATGGCAGGAGTAACCACAGAGACATATGGAAATTCTAAAGCATGCAGAGACGTAACACTGTGGATGTAGTCGCTAGCCCACACGTGCACATGCCGCTATGCTCTGTTTGCTTTTCATTTAGCCCAAAGCAGCAGGAAGGGAGACGAGGTAAAGACTCTTTCCCCTGAAAATCTTAACATGGCCAAGTTATGACAGATTGTTATGAATGAAGACGAATCGGCTGACTTTAGCCTTCGCCGGGTGTGTGTGCGCGTACAGATTTACTCCGAACAGACTGGAACATCCCACGATGACACAAATTACCTCAGACGCTTGTCCCGGTTTGTGTTTATACAGGCGGTATCCTGGGAGCCATCACAAGGCACTGACAGAGACTGCAAGTACAGAGGGATAGACGGTTGGACAGCTTCTTTGGAGCAGGGGGCGGTTTCTCCCTCGCAGTTCACCATATTTTCCCACCTTTCTGACTCAGCGGAAGTGCTGGAGGCTAGCCATTCACGAACATTGATCTGGTGGTGGCCTCGGGGGAAACGGAGGCAGGGAGAGACAGAGGAAATGACAGATAGATGCAGACCCACCCTGAGAGAAACAGCAGGGGAAAGATAAAGAAATGAAGAAGTGACAATAGAGCAAGTGTGTACGTGTTTGTTTGAGGAACAAAAAATGAAATTCTGTTGTCATTTACTAATCCTCATGTCATTCCAAACCAAATTCGACTTTCTTCTGTGGAAGACAAAATATTTATTTATATGTTTAGACTAATTGTCCATGCAGTGAAAGTGAATGGGAGTCCCCACTAACTGTCATTGTATGGACCAAAACATACAAGTAGGTAAAAGATTTTCGTCCATTTACAAAATTGCACTTTTTCAAAGCTACCGTGCTGCTTCCTGCCTACGTGTCTTAACTGAAATGGACAATCCAGGTTCACTGGAAATATGTGCCTGTGGAGACTGTGTTGCTTCTTGCATGTTTTGCGACAATTTCAAGGTGATTCCAGTGAGTGGCACTAAAAGTGCATTCAGTTTTATCATAAACAGATGAATGTGAATATGGGATTTTATTATTACGGTGGTTGTTGTATGTATCGTGGTAGTTTTCAAATGAAATGTCCAGTGAGTGGCGCTAAAAGGTTAATGCTCCATCATGTTTGAAAATTATGTACCACCTGTACTAAATCCTACCCTAAACCTAACAGATTAACTAAAGCAAATGTGAAATAGTACATTTGCTGATGCAACCATGCCTTTGTATCTTGCTTTTACACATCTTTAAGCTTTCATATCATGGCTCATGTTTCACAGGACTCGTACCTGAACTCTCCACATTGCAAGTGTTATACCAGGTGAGCTGCAGAGCAAGTTTACTATACCAGAAAAATCATATATACAGGATGGGGCTGGTTATGTGATGCCAAAAAAGTGGTATTTTACAGTTCATGCACCATGGTAAAAGTGTTTTGAGGTCATAACATAATCTTGTGTGAGGAATTACGTGAAAATATGTTTTCATTAATGAACAATCTGCTACCTTCAATATAATTTGTGTACTGCCACTAGTGTTCATTTCAGCTGGAAACTGCAGGGAATTGTATGCACAGATATGATTGTAAAACATGTATAGGTGTGTTTTTGGAGCAAAAAAGTAGGTAGAAGCACATTTTTCAATGAGTCTATGTTGAAAGTGGAACTTCATAAATAAATCTGGAATGATCTTTTTTGGCAGGAGCTTCATTCAATGTTCCAATAAAGCTCTAATAATAGAATTGTGCAGAACACATGATTCACAGTTGATTTTATTGGAATCTGGTGTTAGCATATTGCTAAGCTAAAGATGTGTTGCTTTGAGCTATTAATGATTTTTATTTATTTATTTATTTTTTCTGAGCTTGTCACAGTGCATTATGGGATTGCCTTCATATTGGTAGTGCTGCTATGATGGCTTACATTTTAGAGTATTTCTGAAAAATTTTGTTCGTAATTTTTTTTTTCTTTCTGATTTTCATTTACTTTGTAAATACAATTATGCATTTAAAGGCTTGTGTAAACACACTGCCTCTTAGTTGAGTAAATCACATACAGCAAAATCACATAACCATAATATAACTAGCTCATAACGCCATGAAGGGGGGTCTTGCATAAAGCCTGGACCCCCTAGGGCTGCGGGGGTGTCCTGTATATCTAACTTGGAAATATTTTTTTCAATACTTCTAAGTTAGATGTTATTTTAGGTCTGTTCAAGACTGCCTGAGGTCAAATGTAATTCTGCAGAGTGTGGTAAAATAGAACAATATTTAGCTGCACACTGACTCTGTAGAGTTATGCCATACTGTATTTTAGGACTCATCTTTTCTCTCTGCAGGCAGGCTGCAGTTTGTGTCATTTTAACGTACAATAACATTTTATAACAACATCCAGTGTTGACTGGAATAATTAAAATAATCAACTTATTTGTTTTCTCTAAAAGAATCCTGTTCTGCTGTTTTCTGAATGACTACTGTGTGCTTTATGTGAGATTAAAGCATTTGGCTACTGGTTTTAAGTATTTGATTAGAAAAGGAGAAATTGTTCACTTATTCTGTTCTGTGGGGATATTCTGAATACTTTAACACAGCAGATGGTTAGATTGAAATGAAATATTTATTGCTGTATTATTTTAATATTCGTTTGTGACTCACCTGCAGCCACAAGACTTTTGCTTGTTTAATATTGCTTAAATGAAGTTTTAATGAGAATACTTGTCATATCTTCTACCTTCTCTCTTTTGTTTCTTCCAGACACGGTCTTTAAACAAGGATAATCTTTATAAGGCAAATGTGTAAAGGAAATGTTCAAAACATTCATTAGATCCCTGGAAACATTTGTTAAACATTTCTCTGTAATGCTCTACACGCTTGAAAACCCAGTCAAGTACAAGTAAACCAATTTTATATTTGGCATATTAATTGAGATGCATGGCTGCTGCGCACATCATCTGCTCATGGAACCTTGGTCTCTGTCTCTGTCTGCAATACGTCCACCCCACTATTTGTTTATGCCATGCTTCACTAGATAAATTTAGTTGATTGATTTAATTTACATCCCAAGGTGTTTTTTTTTAAAACAATCAAAAGACAAATAGAAAAATCAAACCATGCAAACTAGATTCTCAATGAGGATGACTCATGCAACATATTTAACCTTTAAATCCTGGTTTTATTACATGCAATATTCAATGAAGTGGCACTAACCATTTTGCCGTCTTTTATGCCTAAAGCGCTTTCAAAAGTTACCTGTTTGTCCTTCCACAGAGAAATCTGCGGTGATTATCACTTGCATCCAAAATGATCAACGTGATCTTATTTGTATTCGCAGGCATTTATACCAAAAGTGAAATGCTAATTCTAGCATGCAAACATTTTCATATATTTGGATAGATGATGAAGTGTACAATAGCAGCATATCTACGTCAACTTTGCCACACATATTTATGAGATTCAGGGAATATTTAATATTAATGAAATGTTTAATGCTACATTTATTGATGCACACACTCACAAAACAGTAAAAGATTGAGACATGCATATATTAATGTTACACTGTAACACTGATTGTTTTTCAGTTAGATTTCATACTCAGTGAGGTTCAAATTTGATTACATAAATATATCCAGTGCAATGGATTTCAAAATTCTTATCTGAATTTTGTTTATAAATTCATTTTTCATTAAAAAGGCTTTAATTGAATAAAGTTTCTCTATATTTTATACTAGTGTCTCTAGTATTTATGAATATTTTCATGTCTCTAAAACTGCACGTACTGTATGTCTTCATATTTCAGTAATTGATATTATACATTTGTGTATGCTTTACATGTGAATACCTGTGAATACAAATAAGCCCAGTCTGAAATGGCAGATCAGGGCATAGTTTTCATGACCTGTCTGGACACAGCAAGAAAAAAAATTAAAATAACAGGAAGTAATTTGTATTCAATCTTAATACGTGCTATATGCTCCTAGCCTCCAGCTGCTTAAACAGGAAGTCAGAGAGCACGAGAAACAAAAAACGCCATTTAAAATCCATCTTTTATTCACCGTTCAACCAAGCGGCAGTTTGCAGACATTTCCTCCACAATAAAACAATAAGGGTTCAACACATCATTCAGAGATATGCAGAGACGGTCTCACATCTGTGCCAAAGTTTTCCAATTATGCCATAGATATGGAAATCTACTTCTGTACTCTCATTTCCTCCTATTTGGCATGATGAAATGTTGATAAGAAAGAATCTCAACAGCTCCAAGCCTCTTCTTAGGTTTCATTCATCAAAACCCTGGTTTGTGACAAACTCAGTTTGTTTATGCTTTGTGTTTGTTCTTATGGTCTGAGATCGAATGGACAAAAACTATAGGCAGACATGAAAGCAAACATGGACCAACAAACTCTGACCTAGGGGAAAAAAAAAAAAAAAAAAAAAAAACTACCCTGAGGAGACAAACACAGTGATGATAGAAATAGAAAGAACATGCTGTTTACTTCTCTCCTGATAAAAAGCTTTTGGAAGCCCATAATACATCTGCACATCTTATACATACTGTATGTAATTCTCATCCTCTTTCACAATCCCTGATGGCTTTATTAACACTAATGTACACAGAACTAGAATTAGAACAGAACAGAAAGTGCAGAATGAGCACTCAAAAACATCTAACATAAGAGACTCTGTTGTTGCTGTAGACAGTATTGTTCAGAGTTTTGGGGTTAGTAAGGAATTGTTCAGTTCAGAAAGAAACATTTTATTGTGCAATGATACATTAAATCCATTTTCAGTGTGATAAAATATTAATTTAACTCTATTCATCAAGGAATCATGGAAAAAAGTATCAGTTTCCGCAAAAAAAAAAAAAAAATTAAGCAGAACAACTGTTTTCAACATTGATTATAATAAGAAATATTTCTTGAGCGGCAAATCATCATATTAAATATTGATTTCTGAAGGATCATGTGACACTGAAGACTGGAGTAATGATGCTGAAAATACAACATTGACATCACAGGAATAAATTACATTTTAAAATCTTATTTTAAATGTAAATTTAAAACAATTTAAATTGTTAGAACATTTCAGAATATTACAGTTTCTACTGTATTTAAAACAAATGCATGCAGCCTTGGTGAACCTAGGAGACTTATTTCAAAAACATTTTAAAAATTCTCACCAACCTCAACCTTTAGAATGGCAGAGTGTTATTCTCTTTGAAGCTTTCTTCACGTTATGACTGAACCAAGCTGAAAAGTAAGTTCTTGAGATCAGTTTGCTTTATTCCAGTAATAAAAAGAGCTAGCTCCATTGGTTCAGATGCCACATTCAAAGTTTTAGCTTTTGGTTTTGTTTCTTCAACAATGAAAAGGATTGGGAAAACCATGGAAGAACATTTTATTTCTCAGCGGTTGTTCTTCTCAGGGGACTTAATTTCTTGGAAAGCGCAGCTGTGTTTCAAACTACATGTGAACTGAAGTTCCTTAAGAAAAACAAAACATAAGAAACAAAATGAATGCCGATAAGTATAACTCAGGAAATTTGGTCTTGGAAGATTCTGATGAGAAATGTTAATTGAAATCTTGATTTCATAATTTGATTCAAGTGCAGTTTGAGGTATTGTTGAGATCTCTTCTAAAACACCTGAGATCAGTGGAGAAAAAGCAGGAGCCAAAGTCACTGTTTGCCTTTCGCCGAATCTAGAAGAAACATTTGAGAAATTAAAGAGATTAATGTTCTTCTCAGCTAGGGTTCCTCAGCTGTGTTCTTTGTCAATGGAAAGGACTTTGTTGTAACTGACAGCGTCAGACATGTGGCAAAAATGTGAGGCTACTACACTGGTGTGCTTGTTCTTTGCTAAAATGGAAAATAATAAAATAATGTATCAAATCAAATAGCTTTTGAAAAGGATAGGAAGACGCGTGTAGAATAAGAAACTGTAAAAAACCGTTTAGTTGAAGGCCTTTCTCAAAGCTTGTCGCTGTTCTGTGGAATATTTGGCATCTATGTGGCCTAAAGGCATTAGAAATTCATGAGATGCATTGACTGTGTTCAGGATATTGACAGACAAAATAAATGTGCAGCACATGATACAGATCAGGGAATTTCTGCGTGTTTGTTTAGCGTCTGCTATCTTCAAAGTGCATAGAGAAACTTGATTAGGCTTAAGTTCTGGCTAATAAGCTTTAATGGTTGTAATAAATTGCTGTAATATAGGCTGCTTTCTTTTCCACGTCCCTTCAAAACCTTAGAAATAGATCACTGCAAAGAATCTAAGAGTTCCAGAGAAGATGCTGTTTCTGCTAGTGTGGTACAAATGAGCATTTTCACACCTGTGTTTGATGTGTGTGTGTGTGTAAATAGACTTCTTTTGTTGTTGTTCCTAGTTTCTGTTACACTTTATTTGTGTTAATTTATTTCTTTAATAAACTGTTCAGTTATATCTGTTCAGACATCTATCCAACTTCTTGTCTTGGCCAATATAACTTTTGCCACACTTGACAATGACAACAATATTGAGAACATATAAATGTTTCTTACAAACTAAATTTCTATTATTTAATTATGGAATATTCTGGAGTAACAAATATTAAACAAAAGAAAAGTAAACTTCCCACTATCCTACCTATCTTTGTCTTCCTACCTCAACATTATTAAGCTGCTGATTATTTTTTTTTAATTTCTTTTTTTTTTTTTTGTTAGTTTTTGTTTGGTTAGTAATAACTATTAAACAAAAAAAGTAAACTTTGTTTTTCTACCTCAACATTGCTAAGTTGATACTTAATGTTTCCTGTTTTGTTTGTAACAGTAAACTTTGTGTTTCTACCTCAACATTGCTAAATTGATGCTTATTTTTCCCCTTTTGTTTTGTTTGTAGCAACTTTTAAACAAAAGAGTTGTAAACTTTGTCTTCCTACCTTAGCATAGCTAAGATGATGCTTAATTTTTCCTGTTTTGTTTTGTGTTTTGTTTTGTTTTGTTTTTTGTTTCGTTTCGTCTTGTTTCTTGTTTTGTTTTGTTTTTTCTTTTCGTTTCGTGTTGTGTTTTGTTTTTTTGTTTTGTTTTGTTTCGTTTTGTTTTTTGTTTTGTTTTGTTGCACTGAAGGTACTGAAGGCTTTTCCATGAATGCTGGCTGTTTTTTTTTTCCTAAAACAAACTATGTAAAACATCTTTTTATATTCTATTATGTTGTAATTTCTTCAACTTGAAAAATGGTGTGTTTTGAAATTTGAAATAAAATACCTTCTAATATTTGTTTATGCGCATATTGTGCTTTAAGTAAATAGGAAAAGATGATCAGCTCATATGCCACCTTAACTGAGGTTCTACAACGATCTGTCATGGCAGATTAAAGATCCACAAAATGGTATTTATTGTTTGAATTTCTCCAAAAAATAACAAAATTTGAAAGCTAAGACTTTGTTTCATACCAGAAATAACCTGCTCTGTCTCACATCATGAAAACGTGTCATGACAGTGGCATAATGGACATAGCAACAGTAACTAAGGGTGGGGGGGGGTCTCTGCAAAGGGTCAATTATATTATATATAAATTAAATAATTATATTATTTCTATATAATTGTATAAGGATATATATACTGTGCAAATTATTTTTAAAAATCTTAGAGAATGTTTTACAAGAAAACACTATTTCAATATTTGTATTCTAAAACTTCATATAATTATTTGTGAAATTTATTAGCAATCTCTGAGTCTTTAAAAGGTCTTTTAGTCTTTACAAGGATACTGATACAATATAATTTGTTTTAAATTAAATTTTTATACAATTTACATGTTATTTCTCTCCGTGCTATTACAATTCTAATCTGTTTAAATCTATTTAAAATTTTTGACAGAATTTTAATTTCGGTGTGAAGTGTACATTAACTACTCTAAGTATTATTATATGATATTAATAAAAATATGACATTGTATGTTCATTTGGCATGCTTCTGTTTAGCTGTGTGTTCAACTAAAACAGCGTTTTGGGGAGGCTAAAAATGCAAACTTTTAAAAAATGGATTTCAAAGTGCAAGTTTTTGAAAACGATACTGTTATCGTTTCTGTGTAAACAACACACGCAAGTACACATCAACATCTACTGACGTAGCATGCATAATACAGCATTTTTAGCTGTTTTCTCAGATCCGTGTGAATGAGGACCGTTTCAACATTTTCGTCTGTACGTTAAGCTTTTCAAAAATGCAAAAGAAAAAGACATTTTGCATTTTCTGTCGTCTAAATGTACTATTTCACGGTTTTAATGGACTTTTAGCTGGTTTCACCTGGTTTTCTTGTTTCAGTTTCCTTTATTTCCATTGTTTGTTTTGTCCTTTGGTTTGTTCCGTGTTATCTTTGTTAACGAAGCTGTCATGTTCCTGTCATGGTAGTATCTTCTTTGTTTTCATTATTAAATAAAGCGTAATGCTGCATTTAGATCAGATCACCTCGTCTTCCTCACTTGCCATGACAAAATTGCCCAGAGTACTTAAGTTTGTGCTTGAAGAAATATGAATTTTCCCATTGTGTAGTTGCGATTACACAATGTAGAGGAAACAGTAGCTTTGTATTGTGATCACACAACTAAAATTAGTTTAACAGTTACATGACCTTATCAGCTGAACCACAGCCATGATTAAACACTCATCAAGAAACACAAACACTCATCTCTCAAGCGCAGAAACCTCGTGTGCCTTCACTCAAATCTCTTTACCCTTCAGATGGAATCAGAGCAATTAGCCTTGCTTGGTCTTTGCTTTTTTTCAATCTTATCTTTCAAGCAATTATCTCCATTTCCCCAAAGAAGGAAAGCATCACTTAAGGTTTTCCATGTGTCATTGAATTTTTATTCTGAGTCACACATGCATACATGAATCATACACACACACAAACACACACACACATACACAAACACACACAGCGTGTCTTCTTGATTAACGCCTTGCTACATCCTCCTGTCTTAATTATGTCTCTCTTTTTTCACATCGAGCTCCTGTCAGCTAATGGGAAACATTTTCACCTCAGTGGAAGACGGGGGGTATTAAAAAAAAAAAAAAAACCTAGACGTTTGAGAAATGGAGACAAGCAACTAATAGCGTAACCTTACGTCCAGGCATCAATCAGATGAAATTAGAAAGGGAATATGTTGTCTGTTTTACAGCTGTGAGATATGACTTCTGCCCAGTAGGTGTTACCACGGAGACTGCTTGCTGTCATCCATCAAGCAGTGAATCCTTGAGGATTATGGGATATTACCTGATGGGCAATGCACGGCAACTTAGCAAAGCTCCAACTGTCCGTTGCAAAGCTCCGTTAAAAAGAAGGGTTACGATCAGGCAAGAGGTAGTGCCCGTGTAAACATTGGAGCAGCTTTCCAGCAGTGGAGAGAACTCAAGGTGCGGGAAAGCCTGGAATCAGACGCCAAGGTTGCGTTGATTCTTTTTGATAGGTGTATAATGTTGATTTGACATTGTTTCAATCAACTTACCTGTGCTGGCTTTTGTTTGAATATGCTTGTGTGTCATCTTCGCTTGTTTCCGCGATCATCATTATGCCATGGTTGTGTATGTACGTGTCAAACCATCGTTTGGCAAAAATCGCTTAGTGCACCTTTAACTAAAATAAAAACATTAAAAAAAAATCTGGAACTGGTAATATAACTAAAACTGAAACAAAAATAATGAAAATTATATAGATAATATCTCAAAATAACTAAAGCTAATTAAAATGGGAAAAACAAAAACTAAAGTATAAATCTAATAAAAAAACGAAAATGAAAAATATAATTTAAAAAATTTAAAACAAAACTATACTATTGTCTAAACAATACTAAAATAACATTGCAACTACAAAAAAAACAACAACAAAAAAAACAATTTATTCATTCATTCATTCATGTATTCTTTTTCTTGATATTGTCTTATGGTCCAGTTAAAAAAAAAAAAACTATACTAATAAAAAAGATATAATTTGAGAAGCAATATTATTGTTTTACTTGTTTTTGAACATAAACAAAAAAAGTCCTTTTTTTTCTTCAATCATTTTTACAAGTGTATGCATATAAATTGGATTTTTGTTAAAATAAAAATTAAAAATGAAACTGTCCTTATTATAACCGATCAACTTCTACTAAAAACCAACAAAAACTGGAAAAAGAGAGACTTAAATTGCCCATGTGGAAGGAACAAATGTAAAACACAATGACTCAACTCTTCACATGAGGTTAGACTTCCTAAAAATTCTTCTCTCCTCAGAGCAAATGTACGAAAACAGGTTCACCGTGTTTGGTCTGCAGTGATTCAGTCTGACGTGCACAGAGAGCCCTTGCGAGGTCCGTACCCATGAGTCACTGCTTCAGCTCCAGTGCACTGAACTTTACCCCTCGGACTCGACCGCAGATGCAGAGAACATTACATGAGAAGAAAGGTGAACAACTAATCCAATAGGTACTGTGTGTTGATGACTAAGAAACTATTTATATAATTACCCTATGAAAGGAATATGCTTCTCATTGCATATACTGTGTATACATACTTACATACAACTATACATCTATATATACTGTAACCTTGATTTAATGTTACTCATACCTTGAAATCAGGTTTTATTTCTGTAGCCATCCATATCAAATCTACATATGCAACATGTTCAAGCAAATAGCTGTCAATAAAACTTTAAACGTTGAGATAAAGATCCCTATTTGTAAAAAGAGAGAGAAAGAAATCAGGGTGAAAACCAAGGCTCATAAAACAACTTACCAAAGGGCTCCTAATCCATTTAGAATACAATGTTCCTTTGGGTGATTTCGTTAAAACCAATTAGCACTGTAAAGGTCAAAGGCTTAGATGTGGGGAGAAAAAAAAAAAACATCAAAGTAGATTGGTCCTTAGTTTAAATTTGACCAACAGAGCTAATGCTTTGCAATTCAATTGTGCATGTTAATAAGAACACTTGAATTTGAGAGGAAGGAGGAAATGAGTGCAGAGAGGCAAGAGGACGAGAGTGAGCGAGCGAGCGAGAGAGAGAGAGTTCAGTGGGGACGCACTACGGTGCTGGCCTTTTTCTGTAGCTCTCAAGTACACACATTATCAGGTGGCTGTTTACCACAAGAACACTCATGTGCTTGTGTGGGAGCGGAAAAAAACAAAAGCCATCATCCAGGAGACCAACCTCTCTGCATATTTTAACTGAACATTCAACATGGTCCACCTGGCGGATTTATTAATGACCATAATCATCTATCAGAGGATGTTTTTTTTCTTTTCTAAAGAGACTTGCAATGCTGTAATTGAAGGGTCGGTCCACCTGAAGTCACGGGGTTAAGTGCTTTGTGCAAAGGAACAGCAGTAATGTGGTAGTGGAAGACATTATCTC
The DNA here is from genome assembly GCA_021397915.2 of Tor tambroides. Classification (NCBI taxonomy): domain Eukaryota; kingdom Metazoa; phylum Chordata; class Actinopteri; order Cypriniformes; family Cyprinidae; genus Tor; species Tor tambroides. The sequence continues at coordinate 22,708 of JAFVLL020028858.1, read as the reverse complement.
TCAAGTTAGTTGTTTTTATTCTCTTATGTCACCAGTACACCGACAGGATCGAAAGCAGGTTCCACAGTTCATGTCTAGATAGTTGTCAAGTTTTTATTATTATTATTTTTTTTATCTACTCTCCTGTCTGATTTGCTTGTGGGACAAAATGGAAGATTCGGCATTATGATTGGTCAGATCGCCTGTCAATCAAGCTCCCTGCGAAGGGTCAGTTATTGTGAAAATAGCAATAGAGGCTAATTACACTAAGTGTAAATAGCAAGCTTTTCTGCTTTTTATACTACTTCTTGCAAATAGTGACAATTTTCTGCACCTCAGTATTGTAGTACATTATAAAACAGTACAGTATGCAGTATTGAGTGTAAATTGTAATTTTAATTCAAATTATTAAATGGATGCCACCTTATTGGAAGAATAAAGCCTTCCCTACACCTACCCTAACCCTACACCATACTTTATTTTCAACTTTTCTTTCATTTTTATTTAAAGTAAATGCCTTTCCGAAGTGATATGAGGTTTGAAAAGGGTGGAAAAAAAGTTCGGCAAAAGGTGGATTCGAACCCGGGTCGATCGCGTCAAAATGAGTATGGTGTACGCACTTTAAAATCTACACCACTGGAGCTGACAATTAACAGCCATGTTTTGTAGTATTGACTTGACCAATCACACGTTGGTGGGCGGAGTTAGTGTAAATAGCCTCTGCCAACAAGACGGCTATTTGCGTTTAGTGTATATAGTAGTCCAAGTATTTGGTAGTCAACAAGTGGATCAAAACCTTTCATCAAAGTTGTCCTAAAACCTAAAACCAAAATGTGTTCTTGTCTTAGGACGACTTTGATGAACTCTTTTGATCCACTTCAAATGCTGACTACTGTATATCTTCAGAATTACTTCATTGGCAAGTTGTTATATATACCATATTTCCACTTTGACATTTCCAAACCACTGTACCTTTTCTCGTCTTTTACCTTTCTGTCACAAGGAATGAGTGATCCACAATAAAATAAGATAGCATTACTACAGCAAGATAATTAGCAAAAAAAAAAAAAAAATTAATTTAAAAATTTCATGAGCGCAGCATATGTCTCTAGAAACGAAGAAAATCAGCACAGTGTTTAACATAATGAGAAGGACTCTGGGCTTCTGCTTTGATTTCTGGGCACTGGTGATACAGAGCTGGTGAAGACAGAGAGAGAGAGAGAGAGAGCAGATGAGCGTTTACACAAAAGGGTTTTAACTTTTGTCTCACACTAAGGGCCTGCTGCCCGTACTCCAGGCAGTCAAATAGTGTTTGATTCGCTCGACTTGCTCGAGAGGTGGCCAGGGAGAAGCAGATGCACCCTGGGAAAAGGGAAGTGGGTGTACAAGGGAGAGGAAACACTGCTCTGTGCATGTTTTTGCAGTTTATTTTACCCTTTTTGCAAGGGGACGTCAACAGGCTTGTAGGTTCGCGAATACAATAGATCTTCACTAAAGCGAGTTCCTCTTTTTATTTTTCTCTAAGGAAAGGTTCAAAGCAGCCATGTCAGGGTTTTTTCTTACAGAATATTTGAGCAAATAAACACCTTCAGTGCTGTTGATCATCTCTAAAGTGACAGCTTAGGATTCAAACACTTTGCAAGTTAACATAGTTCATCTGACCTTAACATTTTCTGTTTACTTTCGGTTTATCTTCGCATCCCAATGAATTTAAAAAGATGTTTTCCTATGCACAAAATGGATGCCTGATGGTTGTCAGCCAGTCTTAAAGAGCAAAAACTGATTTTTGTGGGGGGCCTTGTTGCCATGGTAACATGCTCCTTAAAGAACTGAAGTGGGAAAGAAGTGGAATCAGCGATGAATATTACGTATAAATCTGTGTTGATATATATGCCAGATAATGGGAATCAATGGCAACCATTAGTATCACTGAAGTGTTTAATTACTTTGTTTGATTAAAAGTAAAGATGTGCATAAGTATCGGGACCGCTTTAGGGTAAAGATGTTTGAAAAGATGAAACCCTGACACTAGATATATGACTTCATCATTATCATCCCCCAAGGCTCTGATGGGAATAGTTTTCAAAGCAAACAGCATTTGAAGAAATGAAAGTGAGCATTATTATTCAATAAAGTGTTTATTTGCCACTTATTTCCACTCATATGATCAGTGCTGAGGAGTAACTAAACTACATATTTAATTAGCATAACTGTGTTCAAACTCCAATTTGAACTTAGCATTTTAAAGTAAAAAGCTATTTTGTTTTTCTACCGACGAGCATGTACTGTAACGTGTAAAAATTCTGTTTCATGTGAAGCATTGGGAAATCTGATTCTTTTAGTGAATCTATTCATTTGTACAGTTCATGTTAACGCCAAACACGATTCCCTGTGTCAAATGCTGCCGTTCACTGTTGCTTTTGTGTAAATTAGGCTATTTTATAGCTTTAGTGGTTGCATTACATTTAAATTAGTAACACTTTAATTGAATTTTATTGCTTTGCATTTACTTTGTTTAATTAATGTAAATGAATTAAAGTAAATTTAAGTAAAGTAGATTACAACTTAACACTGCACAGTACGTTTATTGAATTCATTAATCTGCACTGGGACAATTTGTTGTAGAAACAATTTTCACTCAGAAATTGCTAGTAAATTTCATAATTACAAAGAAACAGGAAATAACACACTGAATTAAACATTTTGAAAGAAAAAAATCATTGTAGATGTTACTATTTTTAACATTTTCAAGTTACATCTATGCTTTTTCCAGTTATTTCTATCCAAAATGTTTTATATTGCAATCAAGATGTATATTTTATCTGTTCATTCCGTCCTTGGAAATCAAACACATGATCTTGGCTTTCTCTGTTGTTGTTTTTTTTGCTGTTTTATTTTATTTTGCTTTGCTTTGATTTGCTTTCTTTTGTGTTTTGTTTTGTTTTGCTTTGCTTTGCTTGGTTTTTGTTTTGTTTTGCTTTGGTTTTCTTTGTTTTGTGTGTGTGTGTTTTGTTTTGCTTTGCCTTACTTTGCTTTATTTTGTTTTGTGTTGTGTTGCTTTGCATTGTTTGTTTTGTTTTGCTTTGCTTTTTGTTTAGCATTATTTTAATTTGTTTTCTTTATGTTGCTCTTTAATAGCTTCAGTGTAGTTTTAGTAATAATAATGTAGTCTGCCTTTTTGACAGTTTCTGCATTGAATGTGGTTTAAATTATAACATTTATGAACTTTCAATTATAAGTAAGCTTGAAGATACAGGTTTAAGGTAGCTTTCATGACACTGCATGTAAGTAGAAGTAAGCATTTAACAAATGCGTTTTGATCAGGTTTAACATTTTTCTCATCACTAGATTTCCACTTACAGTATTACAAGACTAGAGTTAGATCTAGCTGCACTGACAGATGGACTGAAGTCCATATTAAAAGATCTGTTTAATTAAAATTTCTGCAGGTAAGCTCTCCCTGTTTCCTTCTAACGAGCATTCATCACACTTAAATTGATTTTAATTATGAATACCCCAAGCTATGTGTTGTTCCTCTATCTGTTGTGACACTTTTTGTGGTGATCTAGGAACATCTGTGTGGTTTCTCTTAAATTTAATGAAAACAGGATCTGAGCAATGAGAACAGCAACCGACTGAACACTTTTTCCCAGAATGCCGTGTGACGACTCATGGCAGTCAACTGTAGTAGCTTAATTAGACTGTGATAGGAGCCCTCCAGTCAAAATGTCACAGGGCAGCAAACTCAGATTTCTGTTTTAGTATGGCCTGTTGCTCTGATTAGCACCTAATGAACTGTTAACGTGCTAATTAATAACTGTGTGGAGGTAATGCTTAAGTAGTGGTGGATGTGGTTTCTGTTTTACACTGTTGGAACACATGCTGCACAGGCTATATCGCTAGCGTACTTATTGGGATAAAGTTGCATACATTTATATTATCAGAATACATTGCTAATTTTGAATGGTTGTTAATGAAATAAGATTCAGAGACCAGCAGGGGCAATTATCTGGTCATATTTAACTAGTCCCTTTAACGTTATGTACATCTTTACATTTAAATGATTACTTTTATAATGTAAAGTAGAACATTTTTATTACTTAAGAGTGTATTTTACGTCAGACCTGGCATATTACAGATTTTTTTTTTTTTTTAACATTATTTGTTTTCTTTCTTTTTTTTTTCTTATTATTTTTTTTTTCTTAAAAGCGCTAACTGGTATCATTTAAAAAAATGAATGAATGAATGAAAAAAAATAAAAATAAATAAATAAATAAATAATGTGTTACATTGATATTTCACTACAATGTAGTGGCATTTTCATGTTTAATGTAGACAGAAGGTAAAGTTTTATAACAAGGTTTGCATTTTAAATTTAAATTTATTAGTGGTGATTTTTATAAATATATATATATAAAAAAATTATAAAAATAAAAACATTTTTGAGGGTCTTGGAATCAGGTTTGGTTCTTGGAGGGTCTTGTTTCTTTTCCAACTGTGTTCTGTATAATTGCAGTCTATAAAAATATTCTTCCTGGAGATATCTCGACTCATTTAAAATAGATTCCATTATCTATGTTTCATTTTAAGGTTGTGTGAAATGACACAAGCTGGCAAGAATTTGATTCCTCACTGAGTTATGAGGCAGTAAATGCCATAAATTACACTGAGAGATAGACAGATTATGTGTGTGTGTGAGAGAGACAGCATAGGGTATTCCATGTTCATTTTAATGAGAAATCCTCCTCATATTGTGTTAACAGCCATACTGACATAACTATACTATGTTATGAATAGCAATCTAACATCACTGTATGTCATATGCCACTATATGGATTTCTCTCTCACCATATAATTGAGTTATATGGCATCACTCTGCTACTACATCTAATCGTTGACATGTTTGTTCTATATGTTATAATGCCAATACCCTGAGGCTGAACATCTCTCCTTTTGGATATTTGAGAACACTAAAAGAAGAATTCACTAAGAGTGAATTGGGCCCACATATAGCGTCATTTATTTCCATGGAATGTCTTTGTTGCTTCAGCGCCTGTTAAGGAATTATGCAAATCAGGTAACGACACAAACACGCCTCAAAAAATTAGAGCTGAATGCAATTTGCACAGTGCAATTCCCCATCTTGGTTGTGGAGGATGTACCAGACTAGCGGTGGCATACTTCACTGGGATTGTATAGAATGTCTTCACCAGTGTGATCCAGTCAAATGAATCTTTTCATTATGAATCAAGCTGGCCCATGTACATATTGCATGTAGCAAGCAGGAGCTGTGACATTCAGAATTAAATTGAGAATGTGTTGTTCTCATTTTCTTTCCCAATTTAGTTCCTCAATTCGAATTGAGGTAGCAAACAGGATTTTAATGTAAGGAAGTCGAATTGAAACTGAAAACAATCCTACAGTATCAATGTAAAAATTTAACTAGAAAAAAAAAATTCAAGATGACGGATGGATGGATGGATGGACAGATAGATGGATAGATAGGGCCTAGCTAGACAAATAAATGCTTGATTGATTGATAGAGAGATGGGTAGAAAGATAAACAGAGAGCTAGATAGAGAGATAGACAGGTAGACAGAGGAATACATAGATAGATGGACAGGTGGATGGATGAATAGATAAGCAGGTAGATAGAGATGGATGGATGGATGGTAGATAATTGATAGAGATAGAGAGATGGATATAGATAAATGATGGATAGATAGACAGTTGGATAGATGACTGATAGAGAAATAGAGGGGTAAAGATATGGATAGATAGATGGTTAGATGATTGATAGAAGATAGAGGGATATATACGGATGGATGGATTGATGAAAGATAGATAGATAGATAGATAGATAGATAGATAGATAGATAGATGATTGATAGGGAGATATAGAGATGATATAGACAAATGATGGATGGATGATTGATAGAGAGATAGAGAGATGGGTGTAGATAAATGATGGATGGATCAATAGGTGATCGTTGGAAAGATAGATAGATAGATAGATAGATAGATAGATAGATAGATAGATAGATAGAGGCACTTCTCTGTCTCCATCCTCCAGTTGTTGATATAGTTGAGCTCTACTCTTACATGCCATCGCTGTCAGCTGGCTTACATCACTTAAGAGTTTCTACTGGTGGGGCGAATGCAACCAGGAACATGGCCCTAGGGGAAAATTTATTTGTCGGGGGACCGCCCTGGTGGCTAGTTCCTGTAACTGAGTTCCTATTTGAGTTCCTACCTGGTGCAAAAGCCCCTGTGGATAGATAAATCAACCACTGCTGTTTTCTGAAGGTCTGATATTGTGTTTGTGGGCCATTGTGTGCATATGTCCTCTACTCCTGTTGCAACATCTAAATCAAACATGTTGACGCATCAAGGCTAATTCTTTGCACTAATCCATAGGGAGCAATTCAGTCCCCACCTGCAATGCTATTTTGACATGATGTGGCATCGAAACATTAAATCTTTCTTCTGCCGCAGAGGAAGACACAATCTGTTCAATGTCCGTTATGTGTCGGTGAACATTGTAAAAGTGTCAGCCAAAAGGCAGTGATGACATTTTCAAACATTTGTCTGTCAGCCATCATTAACTACAGGTGCATTTGTTAAAAACCTCTTGTGTTGATGAGTTAATCGTAAAAAATGCATCTTGGCTGAGCTTTTCGACTTCACAGGCTGATTTAATTCAACAGATTCATAAACAGGCCTCACACTCTCCTGCTTAAAATGCAATACTTAATTTATGGCCACATGGGTCAGCATGTAGTTGACCCTGCAGTAGCCTCCAGCTAACATGAGATAAAAGAATTCAAGATGCTTCAAAAGACATGGAGAGAGAGTTTGAGAGAGACAGAGGCGTTTTTCTAAAGAAGCCATTAGTCCCTTCATTAGTGGTGGGGCAAACCGCGCCACTTCGAAATTAAGTTTGACACTTTAAATTGGTCTTTGTGGACATGGAACATTTAGTTATGCTAATAATATTTCTGTTTGTCACGGTTGCTTTAATTAAAGTCCAATGATGATAATCCAAGTCATGGATAATTGACATTTCTTTGATTAATTGCAGGTCAATTGGGGTTTTGCAGAGAGTAGCATCACGGAATGAGTAGTGTCTATTTGCATCGTCTTCTTACTAGTACACACGGTAACCATGTGACAACTTAAATGAATTAACTAGTGGGTGAGCTTTTTGAATGGGACTCCGAGCCTGACCGATTGAATCCAACAGACTGAAAGCTAAATGGATTATGTTTGTTTCACAAACGTAAATCTAATGAAATGCTCAGAACCGATTTATCAGTGACTGAACGTAGCTTGTAAATGTTTCCTTTTCTGCAGAGGCTCATGACTAGGGCCGTAAGATTATATATATATATTCATAAATATTACATATTTATTTATTCATTTATTTATTTTTATTTTGTCGCAAATTAATTTCATTATATTCAATCCACTAAAGAAAAGTTAACTAGTGACGGATTATGAATGATTCATTCATTGCATGTTACATGAAAAATGAACGAAAGACTTGGGAGGTAAAGTAAACATTTATGTTCCATTCACTTAGAGCTGTGTTACACACTGCATGAAAGGTAATTTTCAAAAATCCATAATAGGGGTGCTTTAAAGTTCCTACTGGGAACTCGGAATTTCCAACTTCCGAGTACAAATGGAACGCGGCATTAAATACAAGACTATGGGTAAATCACATGACAAAAACAACCAATGACAAAACAGAACTGCTAAACAAGATAACAAAACAAATGAACATGACCAAGTGAGAGAACAGAACTAATAACAAGTTAATAAACAAGTTCAGTTTCAATTCAGTTTTGGAACATTTATGACCTTTTACTCATATCTGCTTGTTTTGCAGTGGTTTATTGTATATTATGCTGAGCACCAGTCATCAGAGCTAGATCTGTGCTTTATTTGTCAGCAAGAGTTCTGCTGATCAGCTGGAAAATACAATACAGAAAGGCATCAAGAGGTTGGAGCCTCCACATTGTGTTTGTGTAAAATGCCACTGCAGCTGAGTCCTCTGTGCTTTCACACAATAAAGAATAGAAGTCCTTAGGGACAAGAAATCTGTCTGTGTGTCTCTCTCACACACCCCTGTATTCAATTCTTTCTTTCTTTCTTTCTTTCTTTCTTTCTTTCTTTCTTTCTTTCTTTCTTTCTTTCTTTGTTGTGTGAAGAATTCCTACGTTATATTGCTAATGCCATGCTTTTTTTTAGCTTCTGGCTGTGTGGCTTTCATCCACTCCAAATACATCTGGGAGTTTCTATGCAATCTAATTTGAAAGAATAATTGATAAAAATACATTTTTTAAAAAGATAAATACAGTATAGTAAGCACAGTACTTGTAAAAAGAAAAAAAAGTTATGGTTTATATTGCAGTGTCTGCATATCTTCTGCTCTCTCCAAGATTTTTGATGTTTCTCTCTCAATTTCTAGATCTAGACCAGATTTTCTGAGGATTTTTCTCTCGTTAAATTGTTAAAAGTTAATCTATATTAAAATGGCCTTGGGGGTCTCTGATCAGAGCATGAGAGTTAAGAGGGAGTAAAAGGGTTCAGAGGTTGTGATTCTTTCCTAAATAACCCGCGATTCTTTTCTAACTAACTTGGGCAAGTCTCCAAATTTCTTTCCATCATTTGTTTCTCTTCTTATATAGACAGCTTGCAACTCTGGGTGAAATGATCTTTCTTGGTTTGGACAATCTGTTCTCCATATTTAGAGTGGAGGTCATGAGCCTAGACACCATTTTTACCCAGTTACAGATATCAGAGTCCGTCTGTTAGGCTGGCCTTGGCTTTTGCTGTTATACAGTAGAATCATTTTGTGAAGAAAAGTGGTTTGAACAGAGTATAAGCTACTTTTTTCCCCTCTCATACATTTTTTTCACGTCTCATGACTTTTATCTTCTGAAACAGACACCGAGTAGCCGCTACTACCAACATGACTCAAAGTGACAGCTTGTTTGTCGCCCTGCTTCAGGGAAGAGGCCTGTTTTACACTAGGCAAAGCTATCAAAGGAAAATGAATATGAATATGCAAATGAAACCCATCATCTCAAACCTACCTAGACCTGTACAGGAAACACAGCAGCATCTGACAGAAGGAAATGGCCGTAATTATGTAAAATGTCAACGTGAGGGACCATGTGCTGCAACGGTGACTTATAATCACGGCTGCCCTCTGTCAGTTGCTGTCTTCCGCCTTGCGTTTGTGAAGCAAATATAAGCATTGAGTCCTTTATTAATTATATAACTGTCTGTCACCTATGTGATGCTGTCCATGTATGTTCTTTTTGGTTTTAAAGGTAATTAAGTCATGGTGGAAGTCAATCTCCCTTTTTTAGGGGTGTATTGACTGTGCTAAATTCATTTTGGAAGTCAATTCAGAGATTTGTTTATTGTCTTTAGAGCACTAATTTGTAAATAATTTAGTGTGTTTTTTTTGGTTGATGATACACAGGGTAACTTTTTGAGGAATTTTGCCAGGCAACTTTTTTTGAGCATTGTTGCTTGGGCAGTTTCCCACTGAGAATGGGTAACAAATTTCCCAATAAATAGATCAGTAAGATCAGTTGTGGTCCCTGTGCCTCACCTGGTTGCCAGCTGATGGAAACATTAAGCAAAGTTGCCCGGCAACATTGCTCAAAATGTTGTCCCGTGTATCATCAGCCTTTGTTTGGTTACTTGGGAGAACAAATGGATAAAATCTTCACCAAAATGCTCAATAAGAAGATCTTTGCCACTTTTTACTTCATGTTGTCTAAAAAAAAAAAAAACACATAAAAATAACAGTTCTGTACATGGAAATGACATACCGTGAGCCTCAAACACCATTGTTTCCTCCTTCTTATGTAAATCTTGTGAATGCAAAAGACCACTGAAAAATAGGCGAATCATAACATAACACTGACTGTGACATTATAGTCGGGATCACTAATATGTACGCCCCCAACATTTGCATATACCCGCCCATGTTCTAGGCCAGCCGCCAGCCGAACCTACACAGGCAAATCATCAGAAGTACTGCAGGTATTGTGAAGAAACAAGCGAGGACAACAGCGAAAATGGCAGGTCATGGAAATAAATGTTATGTTCCAGGCTGTGCAGGGAATGTGAAGTGCAGGGATGGGTTAGTGTCTGTATTCAGAAAGGCACGGAAAGCAAATCACGTGTTCTAATAAAATAACACGAGCCACTGAAGAGACATGGCTAGCTCCTTGCTAGCACAAGCCTGTTACATTACAGTACTGTACATAAGATTTCACTTACCACATAAACAGAGTAAGGAAAGATGACTGAGGATGATGGCAAATGATTTACAGATCCTGAGCACCACTGACAAGCATCTGATCTTGTAAAATATGTGGTAAGTACTGCCGCTCCATAGTATAAACAGAGTACATGCAATCGCGAATCTCGAAAGCGAAAGTGAAACTAAAAAGTGATCATGCATTCCAAAGCAGTTTCAGTGCCCAGCATATTAATAGCGGCTCCCTGATGCCTGCATTTTATTCACAGTATAATTACCCGACGATATAACTGCCCAAGAAAGTATTGAAATATATATCTTCCCTGTGTTTCCTTCCTGCTGTGTGAGCTACTGAAATGAGCCACACTGTGAAACAGCCAATCAGAGCAGAGCTCAACATTGAGCTGCACTTTGAAACAGCCAATCAGAGCAGAGCTCAACATGATTATTCATGACCCTTCCAAATAAGGTAATAACAGACCATTTCATTCTAGGGACAAATCCTAAGGTTTTAAATGGACATGTAAAACTGTTTCTGGAGATTTTTTGCTCTTACCTAAGCCACATACAATTTTATTGTTGTTTATACAACAATTTAAAATATTGTATCAATGCATTCTATGGTACGACGGCGTTTTAGTGCCTCGTTAAAAAAAAAAAAAAATCTAAGATTACGAGATTAAAGTCGTAATATTTCGAGAATAAAGTCGAAATTACAAGAATAAAGTCGAAATACTATGAGAATAAAGTCGAAATTACGAGAATAAAGTGGAAATATTATGAGAATAAAGTGGAAATATTACGAGAATAAAGTCTTGAGATAGGCTATTCTAGCCTTTTGCGCATGCAAATGCCACGGATTGGAAGCACCGGGATATTCCAAAGTCTCAGCTTTCCAAATATGTAAGTTTTATAGCGAAATACAAACAATATGTAGGCTATATTGCAATAATGTGTTTGTCAAGCGGCATGTGTCAATCATCTTTCCGATTACAATAACGAACCACGAGACATTATTTTCATTATAGGCTAAACTGTTGTTTTTTTTTCATGCCTTATGATGTTCCTTCACTTTTATGTCTTGCTATAAACATGAAATAAAGAGCAAAAACACATTTATAATTTGTATTTCGTTATAAAACTGGCAGAATTTGAAAGCTGAGCTGTGTGTAAAAGCAACAAAGAACAAAATTGTTGCGATTACTGGTTGGCTGGCGCGCTACAAATAATGAATGGAAGATGTTAAATATTATGTCCTCATTTACAGTATTATACCATGAATAAAACAGTTTGCGAATAGTCACTTAACATTTACAGCAGAAAAGACAACAATATAACGTATGTTAACAAATTTGAGTCCACTTCAAACTTTAGAACGTTTTATTGCTGTTTAATTAAACAGGCTATTTGAGGAATGAATGTTTGGATGCCACAGACATTTTTGCGGAGTAGTGGTGGAATTTTCACAATAATTTAATGAACTGATTCACATAAATACAGCGATCTGTATCATTAAAGAGCTTGAAAAACACATTATTGTAAGACACATAATTTGTGTTTCGCTATAAAACTGATTTTGAAAGCTGAGACTCATATTAAAAGTACCAAAAGCACAAATCTTATTGCTATTGGGTGGCTGGCGCACTACAAATAACGAATGCGATGGAAGACATGAAATATTATTTCACAACATACTGTCCCCGCGAATATGACACATGGTATGATTTCTGCTTAGAATCCTACATATATTTGTAGTGTATTAAAAAAGGGTTAAATAAGAGAGCTACAATGCCCCCCAAAGGAATGTAGATTGGGTGTGTGAGCTGATGTTAAGATAAAAAGTTGTTCCTGTTCAGTCTGTTAGTAAATATCATATTCTTGATATTAAGCTGTTTCCACGAGTCCTTAAAGTTGACTCCCAGTAAGATGATGCGGCCGCTCGGACGCAACAATATTAAAATAGGCCTAAAATCCGGTGGCCTGGCAACTTCTCCCGACTGCCAGTGCTCTCAATCTGGGGCATTTGCATGCGCAATAGGCTACTCTCAAAATATTATAACTTTAATTTCTACGATTTAAATTCTCAAAACATTGACTTTATTCTCAAAACATTTCGACTTTATTCTCGTAGCATTTCGACTTTATTCTCGTAATATTTCGACTTTATTCTCGTAGCATTTCGACTTTATTCTCGTAGCATTTCGACTTTATTCTCGTAGCATTTCGACTTTATTCTCGTAATATTTCGACTTTATTCTCGTAATTTCGACTTTATTCTCGAAATATTACGACTTTAATCTCGTAATTTTAGATTTTTTTTTTTTTTTAACGTGGCACTAAAACGCCGTCGTACTATGGCACCTTTAAAAAATGTTGAAAAAATGTTGAAAAAATAATCACTGACTGTAATAAATATATTTTATTTTTTAGGTGAACTATTCCTTTAAGGGAAAGGTGTGCCAAATCAGTGGGGAAAGCCTTAAAACAATTTGCCTTTTTGTTTTGTTTTGTCTTTTGGTTTATGTTTAATAAGTGGAAAAATAAATGTATTAAAACAAAATATAAATAAAATATAAATATATTTTATTTATTATATATATATATATATATATATATATATATATATTTAACAAGTATGAAAATAAAATCTAAAAGTAAAATATAAATAAATAAATTTAAATGAAAATAAAATGTGTACTAAAGCATGATCTCATGATGATTTTTTTCCCTAAAACATAAATATAAAGCATTTATAGCATTTGAAAACATTTAAAGCATTTGTAATATTCAAAATGTTTGAATGCAGTTAGTATTTCAACAACAACAATATAATTTTAAAAATTGTTCTACAATATAACAATATATTTTAGAACAGAGGAATGATATCATCAGAATCACTTTCAGATTTTTTTTTTACCCATGATGAATGATAAAAGCATTGATATCCAATCAGAATCCATCCTCGAGTATTTAAAGTGACAGACGTTAGGACTGAAGCACTTGATAATAATAAACAGAATGTCTTCATCCTTTGGTGTGGATGCTGATATTGTTATCATTATAGTTGTCTTTATAGTTATCATTGTTGGTGTGAACAGGTCTTTAGACTTAGATAAGCCCATGCAGCTGTAAATGAATGCATATTTGCTTGATTAAGAGGGCGACACATCTTACCCCACTCTTCTTTAAGGTTCCACCATAAAGTGAAGAAAAATGCAAAGAAAACACATTTTTTAAGCCTTTATCATTTTCAGTGGTGTGTGCAGTGAAGCATGTCGAGGCGTTTGATGGGGTCGGCGCTGTGAACGTGTGATGCGTGTGCATGCATGAGTGTTTGACGTTCTGGATGGCTAGTTCAGCAGCTCCTGCTGTCTTCTCACTGACCCTCAGGCTAAAAGCTCTCACAGATCATAGAGCCCAAGGTCAGGGTTGAGAACTATCAAGCTCAATCCCACCCGGCTTAAAGCCTCGAAGGCCGATTGAGTCCTGCTTGTTGACACAAAAGAGAAGTAAACACAACATCAGGGGGGTCGGGAAGACAAACAATCGAAGGGATTTGGGGAAAATGAGCATAGCTATCCACCAGCCCTTAGGCGCCTCTGGTTTCTAAATAGAAGATTTCGGGACTTTACTGAGGAGTAGATGTCAAAATTAAAAAGGAAATTTAAAAAATTTAAAAATGACTGGTGTTTTGGCATGGAATTGGTATTAAGTTTAAAATAAGAACCCCAACTTGGCAATGCGTTGATGTAAACATGGTTAGTTTATCTTGTGTGAATGTAAACAGACAGGACAAACGTTATTTGTATAGTATCGCATCAGTAGCTTACCTTCTGCTGTTTAATATTGCTAATATTGATCAAACAACAGTTATTAGCGTTAACAGTTATCAATTAACTCCCATTTGTTCTTATCTGTCAACATGCAGTGGATAAAAGGTGACCTATTTCTATGTTTTATTTATTTATTTTTATTTATTTATTTTTTGTTATATATTTACGGTGTAAGTAAAGAAAAACTTGTTTATGGTAACACTTTATTTTAAGGTGTCCTTGTTACGTTACATCTTCTTACTATTATAATGACAATAAATTATGCATAATTACATGCAAGTAACCCTAAGGCAAACCATAATCCTAACCCTATCCATATAGTAAGTTTATTAATATTACTCAGTACTTAAAGGTATAATTACATTGTAACAAGGACGCCTTAAAATAAAGTGTAAGTTTATTTAATCATGACAAACTATACATTATTAGAAAGGTCAAAATCTTGAGAAATTACTGTTATTTATTACTGACTGATTAAATTGAGAAATACTTGAAGGCTGCATGCCATTGTTTTTAATTTAATTATAGTTAATATTTATTTATTTGCTAATTAATTTTTTTATGGTATTAAAGATCATTAAATGACATGAAAGTTCATTTTGACTCTTGCGAGTTATAGCGCTGTTATTATTATTGAATTCTGGAGTCTGTTCCTGTCCTGGAAATTGAAATATGTGAAGTCTCCTGTAGCTCGTTTTTGGCTCTAAAAAGAAACTGTCTGTAATGAATATAAATGTGATGGAAAGGAATAATGGTAATAAATAAGTCAGTGCATATAGATTTATTTGATTTTTGATTTTCTTTTCACAGGTAATTCTGATTCTCACCAAGCTGTATGACTTTCACCTTGGCAGTGTAACGGAAAGCACTTTATGGAGGTGAGCTAAAAGCTACAATCTCTTCCTCTCTCTCCCACCTCTCTCCTCCCATCTTAGCTCTTTTTCCTGTTATCCATTACACTTTCTATCCAAGGCAGTTGTGTGATTTTGCCTGAAGCGAGGAGCAGTAGTATTCTCTTCAGGAACTATTCCATCTCAAGCAAGAACAGTGTTAATTGCATATTCACAACTTTAATTTGTCACATTTTTGTGGACAAAATATTTTAATTTAATTTAATTTTAGCTTATTTTTTTGGCCAGTTGCCTGTCTCTCAACTATCTCCACATTTAGAGCAGAAAAAAAGACTTTGACACTGATCCAAACCATAGAAGTCCTCTACAATCTAAATTCAATTTATTTTGTCATCCCTTTGTAATCCTTATTGGCTCTGTTAGATTCTCGTTTACTGGTGTTTTTGGATGCTTTGTGCAACTGAGAGTGATAGGAGCAGCCTTATCTTTCACACGGTCAACTGAACACTTCAATTTGGACAGAGAGAAGCCACATATTGAGGTGCTTAAGTCTGACGATTTGCGATGACGTCTGATTTGAGATGACAAGTGCAGTGCTCTTTTCATGAGCTGCTGTAGGGCAGAAGGGTTTCAAGGTTAATGGGTTTTCTGAGAATACACTGAATGATTTTCCTGGTAAAGGATGTGTCTCATTCTATGTGCAATATAAGTGCAGGCTATGATTGCTGTGATTACTATATTAAGCCATAATTGTTGTGCAATTAAGCAATTACTACACTTTACGTTAAATTTGGGAAAAGGATTTCAGAAGTCAATTATACTCTATTTAATTTACATTAAGATTTAACTCAATTTTAAAGATTGGAAGGTTTTATACTTTCAATGGAACCATGTTTGATCTGTCATTTGTAAATAAAATTAGTTCTAATTTATTATTATTATTATTATTGTTGTTGTTGTTGTTGTTGTTGTTGTTTTCTTTTTGTGACACTATTAATGTTCATGTGCATTAGGGTTGTGTGCCAATCTGAGCTGAATTAAGAAGTAGATCTTGTTTTTGAATTGAGGTAGCAAACATGATGCAGAATTGTAGTTTAAGGAAGTTAAGATATTCAGTAGATATTAGATGATTTGAAGCACTGATTAAAAATAATAATAAAATGAAATAAAAAGTAGAAAAGTCTATTAAAGTTTATTAAACAGTATTAATTGCATATTCAAAATTTGAATTTGTTACATTTTTCTGTGAGGACAAAATGTTGTATTTATTATTTTATGTTTTAATTTAATTGTAATTTATTTTTATTCTTTGATTTATAAATAATAAATGATTTATTTATTAATAAATAATAAATGATTAATGAATTATTATTAATTATTAATTTATTAATTATTAATAAATTAGATTTTTATATTTAATAATATTATTATTATTAAATAAAGAGAGAAAGAAATAAGGTAAAATAAGCTGGAGGTGCAGAGAAAGCAAAAAGTTCACAGTCTAATACAGTAAATACAGTGTTAATTGTACATTCTCAGTACTAATTTATCATCACATTTCTGTGTGGACATTTTATTTTATTTTATTACTGATGTACCTGTAATTTGAATTGATAAAATGCAGAAAAAAATGTAAACAGGAGATGGAAAGAAAGAACACAGTAGCCTACCAACTTCAAATCAACAGTAACACAAATACAAGCACAAACCCGACACTATCATGACGAAGACTGAATTCTCACACAGTTGTGTAGTCTAGCCTGCTAAACCCCGCGGCTCTGTGCAGCCTCACTTTTAATACATCACAATGACTGCTCCCACAGCAATGAAAGTATGTATTGACAAAATGATGGCTCGCTAATGCTCAGTTTTCCACAAATCAGGCCTCTGGGGAGTGCTGTGCTCATTTACACAGGCTAACAACAAATCTAAGCGCAACCCTGGCGTCGATTGGCATTTTCTTTCTGCGTCTGCATTTAGCTTTGGTTACTGACGTTGTTTCATGATATAATATACTTCAGGGCCCACACATCTTCATTCTTAATTGAGATCAAAGTTCAATTAAGATGGAGGTGGATTTTGAAGGAGCAATTGGTGAAGTTTAGTTCCGCTAGCAGAAAACTAGACAGCTGTTGACTTTTTGAGAAAGGTCAGGGCACGAGCATCGTTCTGAGAAACGGCGTGTCAGTTTTAATGAACAGCATGACCTTAAACAATGGAGCCGGATCAGTCATTTTTCCAGATAATATTCAAAGTGAATGAACCCCTCTGTGTGTGGATGTGAAGGAAATATCGATGGCAGTAATAGAACTGACACTTGTTTTGCTCAAAGCACTGTACCTCTTTCTCATGCAAACATCCTGCGTTCTCGGAGGAAGAGGGAACACCTAATACCTTATTTATAATTCATCAGCAACAAATAGATGCAAAATGGAACTCTTAAGTTCTGAAACATTGTTGCACTTGATTAGAATAGTAGTTCATTTAAAGGTACAGTGTGTAAAACAGCTAGCGGTTGAAATTGCTACAGCAATCTTGGCCAGGCAGACATAACTTGGAAAATTTAGTTATTTCTTTTTAAATTTAATGCTGTTGTGTTTTTTTTAATGTAATTTTGATAAGTCTTATTTGGCATGTTATTCCTGTAAAAAAAAAAAGAAACATTCGGTTTAAAAAAAAAGAAGAAGAAGAGAAATAAATTAGTACTGCAGTCCAAATTCAAAATATTTGAGAATTGTATCTTCTGTTGTTTCTTCAGACTCAACATTCACGTGGGTTGCCAGATTGAGGAACAACAAGGAACAAGCACAATTGTCAATGCAGGCAAAGAGCCTTACATTCTAAGTTGATGAATTGATTTATACGCATTTTAATTAGCTTTTTTTATGCCAATGCTTTTCACGCTGGGTAGAATCTGATTTCTGACCCACTTGTTTTGCTGGCTTCCATGGCTGTAGTACGCTGTGTTTTCTGGCAATTAGCAACCGGGACTGTTGAAATATTATTGGGTAAATTTGCAGTATGTGGAATCACACAGACCAAAACACAAAAAATTCTGACACAGAACACACATTTCAAAGTAAAATAAATAACTAGCTGTAACAAATATGTGAACTGAGCATGTTTTCTAAACATCTACAAATGTTACAGTATTTTTATGCTCTAGTACAGTCAAAAAAAATTACCCAGCACCTTTAAAGATCATTATGAAGAATATTTTTAAGTACCAAATCAGGCAGTTTTTTAATGCTTTATATTGTTATTTTATTTATTTATTTTTTCTGGAGTTGTTTATTCCTGTGAAAGCAGAAAAATATGATGGTTGCTCAATTTTTACTTCTTTGTTTAGAAACTGTGTGTATGAAAGATGCAAATGACACCTGTTTTGTACACAGAAGGTATCTTCAGTTTGACCAAGGTATGTCTTCATAATGGTGCAGAAAATGTTAGAAATGACTGTATATTCAAGATTATGTGAATAGAGTGATTGTTCTTCAAGTATTTGCTTCAATATTTGACCTGTGTGAGTGTGAACAGAACTCGGCGATAATTCTATTCAACCATAACATGATCTGATGTACCTACTGCTCTAAAACTGCATATAGTTGCTTCTGGACCACCAATCTCCATTGCATGCTTCCATCTGACATCGCTGCCTAGGGGGGTCATGCAAGGGTGACCGCTGACAGACTTTCAAATTGCATCATTTTGGCAGCAGCAGGTCCTATATAGAGTTGATATTTCACAGGTCAGCGCGTGCAACACCAGTCAGACCTTTCGAAGCAGGACTTACCTGATGTCCCTGACCTTTTAAAGAAGTCAGAACTTACCTCTCAGCGAGAAGAAAAACAAGAACTTTGCCAATGTTCATTTTCCCCAGGGATTCTCTTTGTGCCATCTCTTATTAGGGGAAAATATTGTCTAGATGTTTTTTACGATCTTTGTGGCTTTATGGAATTGACATATGCTAGACTTCCAAACAATGCACTCCGATCGGACGAGACAGACATTTATATTGCAGTGTGCCACAAAAGAATTTTACTGACCTTAAATAAAACATAAATATCTGAAATCTTAACTTTTATGAAGTAAATATCTATCTATCTATCTATCTATCTATCTATCTATCTATCTATCTATCTATCTATCTATCTAACATTATTATTATGAACTCTAGTTGCTATATTTGACCATACCTCAACATAGCTCATAAACCTCAGGATTATGATTCCAGATTTAATATATATAAGATTTATGAAAATTCTGTGGGCTCCTGCTTCGCCCCCCCTCTCCTTGCTTTCTGACGACGACCATAAATCACTAACGATTATTATTCAGAAGGTCATTTACCACACTCTATTTTTTTTATTGATATTCTTACCTTTTTAATTACACTCTGGTGGGACTTCCCCTTATATCCTGGAGCCAACTCTAATTTAGTGTCTGTCATAATAATAAATTGAGAATATCATCACCGCCATCAGCATGTGCTCAATAGACTGGATTTGCGAGCGGTTTTCTAGTTTCAGAAGCAGCCTCAGAGGTACTTGTTATGTTTGCTGTAATCAAATTAAAATCCCATCAACACACCAGATGTGTCAGAAATGGGAGTCAGACCATTCCCTGTCCTGCTTTAGCAGCCCCAAGGGTCTTTCATTCTAAGGAAAATACTCTAAATAGAGGAATAGAGTCATATACTTGACAGATAATCTCTGTCAATGTAAAGACTGTAGGTTTAAATGTCTCATTTTCCTTTTATCACGGCCCCAATTATTTATTATAATGACACATGTCATATTGTGCTTGTCTCCAGAGCTTATCTGCTGAATTGAGTGCTCCGTTGATGATAAATATGGTTTCATAGCTGTTTTATAAGCAACTGACTTCTCAGCACTGGCTGCTATACAGAGCAGGTTGTTTAGACCAATTCAGACCAGAACCATCAAAAAATGAATGCATGCACAGTTGCCATGGTTTGAAACCCTTGAGCTGCATGTGCTTTTACAGAGTGCTTAAAGAGGTATAATTAGTTCCCTTTTGATATTTCACTCGTACTGCGTCTGTAAGACGCTTGTATGGGAAAAACTCTTTTTTTCCTCTTCAACTGAAGCCTTTTCAATCACGCAGTGAAACTGCACGTCCATTGGTTCGTGCAGTGCTATAAAATCGAACCAATGGCTCGGTGGCGGCGCTGAGCGAGCCTATGGCTATGCAGCCCGTCATAGCACACCAAAACGGGCGGGGCCACTGGCTATATAAGCAGCCGCTTCGCCGCCACATCTCGGATTTCTTCTCTTCAGCGACAAAGATTCTTCCTCGCTGACTCTTCGCTGACGCCGAGATTCTCCGTAGAAATGCACCAGCAGCCGGACTGGACCTCTTGCAGCGCTCAGCTCGCAGATCCCGGTCTATTCTCTGCTGCCATCCGGCGACTTTCTAAAAGAGCCTCACAAAAGAGCAAATTCTAGCGCGGCGATGTTTCAAATGCCGCGCCGTCATTGTAAGACATGCAGGACTCCCCTGCACGCTGATGACGGTCATGCTGAGTGTGTGTCAGCACACCTTGGGGAAATCCCACACTGACGCTGCGCTCAGCGGGACGGACTGCTCTCATTGAGAGAGTTTCAGTCTTGCCTCTCTGTGCTCGCAGATAGCTTTCTTTTCAGAAAGTGACTCCGCCCCTCGCGCCCTCCCGTCCTCTTCCTCCAAGGGACCTGCGAGGAGGAAACAGCGGGGCAGAGAATTTGAGCGGCCGGAGACGAGCAAGCTCATGTCGGCTCAGTGCCCGCGTGCCTCGCCGTCACCGCAGAGAGAGGATTTGCCGGTCCTCTTCACTCAACTTGATCAGCGTCCCTGTGCAACTGCGAGCGACATGATCTCGTTTGGTGGGAGTGACGACGAAATGGATGACAGCCTTTCTCTGGTGGCTTCGGACACGGAAGGGTTATTGGGCTCGGTGACTGACCCCGCCATATTGCCGCCGTCCTCTTCACGCAGCGCCAGACCCAGAACGGACGAGGAGCTCGTCTGTGTGATGACGAAGGCTGTCAGTGAGCTCGGGCTCAAGTGGTCTTCGCCTGAGGAACCGTCTCGCAGCAGGCTGGACGAGTGGTTTCCCCCGGGCGCCAGCAAGCCCCCCGCCAACGCTCGTCCCCCTTCTTTCCCGAAGTTCACAACGAGCTCACTAAATCGTGGCGCGCCCCCTACTTGTCTCGCATCTGACCTTCTGCTTCCTCCGCCCTCACCTCCGTTGACGGCGCTGAAGAGAAGGGATACGAGCACCTGCCCCCTCTGGATGAGTCCGTGGCCATGCATCTCTGCCCGCCCACGGCTATCGGATGGAAGACGAGGGCGAGCCATCCGTCCAAGCCGTGCAGAGCCACGTCTGCACTCGCTGGATGCGCCTACTCGGCGGCTGGACAAGCGGCTTCGGCGCTGCACTCTATGGCTGTGCTCCAGGTCTTCCAGGCCAAGATGCTCGCCAGCGAGGAGGCCGGTCTCGATGCGGCTTCACTCAGGGACCTGAGGAGCATGACGGACCTGGCCCTGCGTGCCACCAAAGCCACCGCCCAGGCCATCGGGCGGTCGATGTCCAGCCTGGTAGTGTTGGAACGCAACCTTTGGCTCACGTTGACGGAGATGATAGAGGCGGATAAAGTTCACTCCCTCGACGCTCCGGCCTCATCGAACAGCTTGTTCGGGCCAGCTGTGGAGGGCTTTGCGGAGCGGTTTACGGAGGCTCAGAAGTCGTCTCAAGCGATGCGACACTTCCTCCCGAAACGCTCCAGCTCTGCTGCTGCTTCTAGTCGCCCCAAGCCTGCGCCAACTCAGCAGCCTGCCAAGCCAACGCCGGCCACTCCCGAACCCCGACCTCCTAAGGATCGGCAGGATAGAGGGCGTTCCCGCTCGGCAAGACGCTACCCCTTCCCGAAGCGCCAAGGACCCCGGCCTGAGATCGCCTTGGATCCGGCGCCTCAGAAGTCCTCCTGATCAACCAGGCAGAAAGAGGAGGGGCCCGAGTCTCGCTACCGCCGGACCACCCCGCAAGCAGCCTCTAATGTGCCTCTTGTCACCCCGCTCAGCGCTGGGTACAGAGGGAAGTGTGTTATTGGTTCCCCACGGGCCCGCTCTAGCGCCCGGGCGTCCGACTGCTGTGATAGTGGGCTAAATAAAACACACACATTTTCAAAAAGTGAGCAAATATCCTCTTCTGCCTACCATAAGCATCCTGCCCTTATGCAGCCAGTCTTTAGAGCCTATTCGACCTCTTGACATGCGGGCCGAGGCCTGGCAGGCTATCCCCGGTGTGTAAGAGTGGGTAATGGCTACGATAGGACGAGGTTATTCACTCCAACTCGCTCAAAGACCACCACGCTTCCACGGTGTGGTCCCCACCACAGTGCGCAGCGAGGACGCTCAAGTCCTGCACACAGAGGTGACGAATCTGCTGGTAAAGGGAGCCATAGAAGTCATTCCTCCAGAGCAAGTCAGGCTTCTACAGCTACTTCCTCGTCCCCAAAAAAGACGGTGGCCTACGACCTATTCTATATCTCAGACTCCTGAATCACACCCTGGTAAAAAGGTCGTTCAGGATGATCACATTGAAACAGATCCTCTCGCAAATATGCCCAGGGGGCTGGTTCATGTCACAGGATCTGAAAGACACATACTTTCACATCCAGGTAGCCCCCCATCACAGACAATTCTTGAGATTCGCATTCAAGGGGGTGGCATATCAATACAAGGTCCTCCCGTTTGGG